>OZ029928.1:2208857-2380461 GCA_964023275.1 Norana najaformis
GGCGGAATTTTATGCTTCTCTGGTCTATCACCCAATGAAACAGAACGCGTGTAAATTATTAATTGTACATTGCATACATAATATATTTCATTGAAAAGGAAACCTACAGGTCGACTGAAGCATACCTGTCTCGTGTACACACACACACACGCACACACATATATATGTGTGTGCGTGTGTGTGTGTGTGTGACACGAGACAGGTATGCTTCAGTCGACCTGTAGGTTTCCTTTTCAATGAAATATATTCTGTATGCAATGTACAATTAATAATTTACACGCGTATATATATACACATATATACATATATATATATATATATATATGAGTGTGTTTGTCTGTGTGTGTGTTTGAAACAGCGTTTAACCATTTTCATTTATTTGATTGGCTGGTACGATTTTAGGTCAAGTCTGTAGTCACTGGCATTAATAGGCACCGGAATGTGACCATACATACTAATCGGTGCAGAGATTTCTTTGCGAATTAAGAATACCAACGATGACATATGTGTATCTTTGTCTAGGGTGTGAGGATGGTGGTAGAACCAGTTTCTCGGCCTTAGCCGGGTAATGACGGGGAGCGCGCCTAGAACGTTGAACCACATCCCCTCACATGTATGATCTGACTTTAATGAACGTACAAGTTTCTGACTTTAAATAAACGGATAAGTTTCTGACTTTTAATAAATTGATGTTTCTAACTTTTAATTAAAGGATAAGTTTCTGTTTGATGACTTAAAGAGGTTTTTGACCATCAGAAAACACAGCAATATGCTACATTGTCTGCTGTTTCAGAGCTTACCTTAAAGACAAGCATAGTTGACAACAATGACGTTATGTAGATTATAAGTCTGATGTACTGAAACATGAGAGTTTATAGAAAAGTCATCATAAATTTTCCGCGATATCGTGAACTCCAAAATTTCGAAAGCTCTACTGTCAGCATGTTTTCATGGCCGTGATGGGCGGATGATGAAGGCAGTGTTGAGAGCACTTGGGACTCGGGCGCGCATGCTTAATGCTTAGAGGTGTACAGGCAAGCTTGGGTGTACAGACTTGTCTCACACCACACCTCATCGACAGGCTAGCAAAAATTAAGCCCTAACACTTATTCCATTCCCGCCTCTCAGGTTAGCTTAAACGCCTGTTCTTCAACTTCTTCAACTTCTTCTTCATATGAAGATGATGATGGCTACCGAGATTATGCACAGTTTGACAATGTAATCTATGTCGATATCAAATGACGGGCCCGGAATTCGAATTCGGGTCGCAGAGGTGAAAACGGAATCGTTAGCTGCTTGGCCACCGTACCACACTAGTCGCCATATAAAGCAATTGAAAGCAGAGCCTGCGTGCTTCCTAGCTGCTCGGAGCATGCTAGGTGACTAGGAATCTGCTCGCGTGCACTGGAAGCGAACATGGAACATAACCCAACCTATCTGCACTTGACTGAACGGGAGATTCAAAGCCGTGCGATTTCCACGAAAGTAATTTGTCAGTGTCATTCTGCAGTGGGGATATGACTGTTTGTTTGTTCTAAATGTTCAGCCAAACAGGGTAGCCAATTATTGGAGCCGCCAACTTCTTCGCCGCAATTTTTTAAATTAAAAACGACGGAATAGCTTGCATGGCCTCTATAGTATGCGGTTAGTTCTTATGACAAACCCATGACATTTTCCTTAGTACACCAACGGGATCCTTTTAAACCCCCACCGATAAATGGAAATTAACGCTTACGGAACAACTACTGGACGAGTTACCTATTATGGTAAAAGTGTGCGTCAAGGTACCTCTAAGCGCGAGGATGCTGGTTCGTATATTGGTCGACGCTTATTTCAGAGATTTGAATCTCGGCCTAGCACGATCCTTACACGAGGACCTTAAACGGCGAGGCACTCAATCAAACTGGCAGTTGTGGTAAAGGAAACCGAAACGACTTTGAAAAACGAGAGAAACAGATAACGATTGACAAAACCGATACCGATACAGCTGTAGTAAACCACAGACCTCTTACCATTATTTATAGGCCTATGTGACTGTGGTGGTCTACATATAGGTCTTTCCATTGTTTTTCCGGTGCGGTGGTTACTCAAGATGTAACAATACACTCCAATAGGGGCATGTTAACGGCACACACAGGCCCCCTGTGTGGATATTACTTGTATGCGGTTAGTTGTCATGACAAACCTATAACATTTTGCTTAGTACACCAAGTGTAGTCTATATTGGTAGCTCTTACAGCATCCCCAGAGGGCTGAATGCTATGTTGTCCATGCTAATTGGCAAATTGTTTGATCGCCCGGAACCGCAGGAGCCTACAGTTTGTTCCCTTTTACAACATGCCGAGAGGATACAGCGGTTCTACTCTCCGCACGGAACCGTGGGGTATATAATTAGCTTTATTATTTTTATGTCTGCATTTTATTAGGTGCCACTACCTAACTGACCTAGGATCAAATGGATGGCGCCGAGCAATTGTGAGTTAAGGACTTGCTTAAGATCCCTATACAGTAACGTATCGGAGGAGGCCCGAACCCGTATTCTGCGCGTTACAAGTCGAGCGCTCTATTCAGTATGCTTCCGTGCTTAGCTGTCAATAATATATTCAAGGGATATACTGTGTAAATTTTTCTTATGTTTTAACCCCACTGCGCATTCGCAGGGGCCTCCAGTTAGTCGCCTCTTACGACATGCAGGAGGATGCATCGGTTCTACCCGTCTCCCGAAACCGCGGGGGCCTCCACGTAGTCGCCTCTTACGACATGCAGGAGGATACATCGGTCCTACTCTCTCCCCGTAACCGCAGGGACCTCCTTTTAGTCGCCTCTTACGACATGCAGGAGGATACAGCGGACTGTTTTCTCCACCCCAATCCGCAAGGGCCTCCACCTAATAGCATTTTAAAAGCAGGAGGATTCAGCGGTTCAAAAAACCGCCAGTTATTGCAAGACATAGCCTGTAGCTTAATGTCAATATTGCACAAGAAATATGAGTTCTGACAGCCTTATATATAATTTGTATGCATTTCTGAAGCTGGTTCGGTGGTCTCTGATTGGTTTAATCAGCGGCGTAAATTCGTAAATGTAATGTCTGAATGCCTGGTATTAGCAGACACCGCAAAATGACCAGAAAGTACGCAAATACATATGTTGCCCGAAATTAGATTCCAATGCTTCCAGCCGTTTTATGGAAACCAGAAAACTTCTTTCTGTAGGTCACATTCATCATCATCATCATCAACATTATGATCATCATTTTTGGCATGTAGATTTCACGGTCCATGCACCCTGCATTGCTAGAATGTGAAGTTGCTGGGTGCAAATGATGCCTGTTGTGAAAAGAAGAAATCGGTGTGTATAATAAACGTTGATGTAGCTAAGAGCCAAAAGGTGAAGATAATTGTAGTCGAGCAAGCTCGTTCTTCTAATCGATTATACAGTTAGCATATGTGGTATATTAAAAGTCTGCTTCCTCGAGTAATCTGGTCACATTAGATCATTCAGCTTGTTGGAACAAAAAGGGAACATCATAATTATGACGTCAGAATGACTCACCATTGCACTATGTGATGTCACAATTCAACTGAAATGTTTTGTAATGTATTGTATTGCAATTTCCATCTCCAGTAGCACAATTTTAGGTCAGTTTCATGCCAGCCCTAAGTGTAGACAGGCATAGAACTGACCTAAAATTGCAGTCAACGTTAATTTTTGGCGAAACCTGGTAAAGTTGACGACAGAAAATGAACAGACAGATACATTAGGAAGTCTAACAGCCACAGAGGAACACAAACAAGATGACATTAAATAAAAGAAACAAACTGTGTGGTGTATCTACCATTTCGATTTAGTATCAAATTGATATTCTGCACAGATAGATCTCTATCTGTTATACAAGATTTCGAAGAAAACTATTGTCATTACCTTTCTGTCAAGAAGCTTATCAATTTATAAAACCAGTTGGTTTATTTGTATTGCGTTTTCGGGATAGACTTTTCTAACAGCAAATGGCGGTGCCATCATTTCCCGCACCAATTGAACAAGCTCAGGATCTCGTGCAGGAGCTTTTCTGCTCGTTAGTGAGTCAATTCTCTCGCCAAACGTTCTTCTGAATTCTGCTGTTAATTGAATTCTGGACTTAGATTTTGCACGCTAGTCTTTTGTACACCCGACCGACTTCGTAAATAAGACGGTTACCTAGCCACAACAGATTAGATGAACGTCCACTCACCAACGGACAATCAGAAGCAAAGAAGGCGAACAGAACAGAAGACAAACGGAGCAGAAGAAGATGACAACGCGCTCGCAAGATTACCTATTTAGCCCTGCAGAAGGGATAAAAGGAAGTAAACTACTGTCGGAGAAGAAGAATAGCAAAGGCAGCTGGAGCGATGGCAGCCTTCGGAAACCTGTGGAAAAGCCGTGAAATCAGCATAAAAACAAAAACAGACATTATATCAACATGCATATTTAGCATACTCCTGTATGCATGCGAAACATGGACTCTACGCAAACATGAAACAAGCAAGCTGCTAGCGTTTGAGATGAGATGCTACAGGAGAATACTACACATCAGATGGGAGCAGAAAATAACAAATATAGAGGTGCGGAAAAGAGTAGGAAACACAAGAAACATCAAGCAGGTGATAATGGAGAGAAAACTGAATTTCTTCGGACATGTTTGCAGAATGGGAGATGACAGACTCATCAAGCAAGCCATTTTCTGGATCATGGACGGAACAGGGGTTAGAGGAAGACCGTGCAGGGAGTGGCTAGATGACATCACAGACTGGTGCGAAATGGACATACACGAGCTGAGCAGAATGGCACTGGAAAGAGACAAGTGGAGATGGATGGTGAAACATGCGATTGACACCAACGGGCACTGAGCCCACGGACGATGATGATGATGATGATGATATCTTCTTCCTTTCTCTCTTGTTCTCTGCTCTGGTGCTTAGATGTCATCTGTTTTTAAACACCGTTCGGCAGATTCATATCAACATTGTCAAAATCAAAATCGGCAATATCATCGTTATCGTCATCATTTTTATTGCCGTTTCGCTCTCTGGAGCGTTGTTGTGTCGACGACTTTGCCAACCGTCCCGATCTTGGGTTCTCCTCCAGGTTGTGCGTAGCCCAAGTTCAGCGGGTGCAGAACTGCTTTCACCGTCCAAGAACATGTGCACCGCATAATTTTGCCTTTACAGACCGGCCGATCTGTAAATCAAACTATGCGACGTCAATGCTTTCTGAGTTTGCACAATGACAACCTCCTTTCCTACTGTTGCCAATCTACATTGCATATCGTAACCCTTCAGTCAACGGGCATGTGCGAGATATTTATAGATGGACTAAATATGTTTACAATAATTCTTAAACAAAACAGGCGTTGTTCATGTTTTCAGGTGCAGAAATCCCCCCCAAGCCTCGGCCACTTTACCGTTTGAATATGGTCGGGGTGAAATCCTATGCACGCGTCTTGACGTGACGGGGGAGCAACTCCAGTCCACCTCGTGTGGAGCAGAAGGAGGCTGCGCGTGCAAGGGCGAGCCCCAATTTTGATACACATTATGGATACAAATCAAAGTTTAAAGGGCGCTGCAGTGCCTGTCGTTACAGCCGAGGGGGGCGGCGAGTGTGGTGCCTGGGCTTATTGAATGTTCGAAGTGCCATCGTGGCTTCAAGGGGTATAACTGATGTCGCCATTGAATGCCAAAATCTTGAATAAAAAGTTTTGAAAATTCGTAAAACTCAGCGGTAGTCTTGACAAATGGCGCCACTGTCAAACTTTATTTAAGTGGTTTTCTTCTCAATGCAGGCATACTAAAGCATCCATTGAATCTCTTCAGAAGATTATGGTGTTCAGAGTATAAAAATTTAATTTTCTATGCCTGACAAGGCGCCTGTACATGTACAATTTTAACATTCTCAAACTGTCAAATCACTCTAGTAGTCGTTCTAAAATAGGTGTTATTCATTCGCTTGAGTGATGCGTGATCCAGTGCAACCCTCTTTACTATTCATAGTCTAGACTATTAATAAGCATGATGACGTCTGACAAACCGATAGTTATGATTCACACAATGATGTCGCGTCATGAACCGAATCGTCATTATTACAAGTCTTTCAGAAAGGCTTTCTACAGAATACGCAGCTGCAAGACAGCATAGCGATTTACTTCATTCTTAGTTCTGATACATAATGTTTTCGTCATTATGTTTCGCAGGATAACGTCGTGTTTTAAACTCAAGCTTAAATATTTTTGAATGCATTTAGTTATCATCAGAAAAGAAGCGCCAGACTGGTCAAGAAGAATATGAGCAGATACTTTTCCCGGTTTCATGCAGTTGACTGTGTGATTGCGAACGGTAAGTAGTGCGGTTTTAGTAGAATGGTGTTTTGCGGTAGGCAAATTGAAAGGGAAAGTAGAGGTTATGAGATGAAAGGTGATTACTCAGAAGACTGGCAACTACTTTTGCCAGGATTTTAAAAAATAAAATTGAGAACAAATATGGGGCAATAGTCTCATAAATCAATAGGAAGAAGGGCTGGCTTTAAAAGAAAAGGGTAAACTATGGCATAAGCGATAATAGCTTGTAAGCAGCCTACAGAGAATTAAAAGCCTTAAGTACTATGATAAAACAACTGGGCTCAAGACATAGAAGCCTTTTTTGATGGCGGTAGAAATGATGTGCAAGGCACAGTTTATCAGAGGATTAGAAAATAAGATTGCGAATCTCACTCAATGTTGTTTGTTAGGGAAAGCTGAGAACTGGTGCAGATTAAGACTTATTTAGTATATGAAAGGCTTTCAGAAGAAAGAACTCAGGAATAATTGAGTCTTAGAGCCGAGTTCTTGTTAGAAAAGAAGTTCAAGAAACAGCCAGCATGGGATGAGTGCGATGAAGAGCTAGGTGACTGTGTATTACTTGAGGAGTTTCGACACAAAGAGATTTTCTCTGCAGAGTTCGCATATTTTTGCATTTACAGATCGACCGATAATGCCGATCTTCCTTGGGAATGTCGCTACGGTCGACCTGTTCCTGCTCAATGGCGTATCAACTACAGATGCACATGTCCCCCGTCGATATGCTACTTTTAGAATGGTTGTTTATTCGAAACCGCGGCCAATATTTCGAGTTTGACATCAGATAAACAACTTGTTCTACAGTCAACCTGTTCCTATCTTTTTGAATTCGCAAAGTTTCGACATTCCTGCCAACGCAGAGTGTTCAGCAGCGGCATCAAAGCGACCACTATACATTACTAAAGCTACAAATAAATATTCAGCCAAACGCCCAGTCTTGTATTTAGGATGTTTTAAAAACTACTACTTATGCCATTTTGGCCAAAATTCTAGAGGCAGTTAACACATATGGAAACAATTAAACAAGTGCCACTTGTGGGCGTAGGCACAGAGTGAAAGCAATGCATTCAAGATAGATTTGTGCATACAAAATAACTGAAAAGTGTATAATTATTAGACCACCTTGGATTAAAACTAATGCGGCTGACGTTTATCATTTGCTGTTTTTCATATACGTCACCATGTTAAAACCGATTACACCACGTTAAAACCGATATGCAATAATTATCTTTAAAACAGAGCGCATATGCAATTTTTGGCATATTTAAACCAGATGTAGCCTCCACACACCACTATTTAATAAAAATGGAATGTCAAGAAATAATAAGAGGTCCATATGGTTTTCATCTGAATATAGACATTCGAGATCAGAAACGGTGTAAGATAACGATATCTCGACCGTCGAGGAGATGGGGTATTAGTGAGAGATGGCTTGGACAGCGCCAAAAAATAAATGTTTAAAGGATCGCCTTGCCAGCGAGGGGTCCAGAGCGCACACAGGGCGTCGCTAGACACAGAAGAAAGATAGAAGACAGACTGGGAAGATAAGATAAGTCTTCGGAAAGAGTCCAGAAGCAGAGTGGCCAGTGAGTTTATATTAATAATGCGATAATTTAATTTGTTCTAGGCCGAGAAAGGATACTCATACGGTCAGTCAGATATACAAGCAGTAGTAGGAACAAAGACAGAACTGAAGACAGCGATAAAGATAATAATAAACGCAACAGCAACAGATACAGCCTGTAGTTGTAGTAGTAATAATGATGATGGCAGCATCAGTAATAGTCGTAAGTAAAGTAGCCACGGAAGTTAGGCTGTTATAAACATAGGTATGTCTAGAGAGCTGAGTAAACGGTAGGCTGGATGCAAGCGCCTCAGCAATAGGAATGAAATCAATGGTACCAGACAACTTAGATAATATAATCTTAAGAGAGGATCAAGTTAGTCAGCTCCGAAACAGGAATCTAAAAATAAGCCTAGAGACATAGCCGGGGCAGGGATGAGCATAACTGGATCTTAGGCGTAAGAGCTGCAAAACTGTAATATATTAGAATTGGAAACTTATAATTACAAGCGTCTAGAAGAGACAAGAATTCAGCCTGATCTGAAGCTTCGTTCATTTGGATGTCGTTTTGGATCTCACTCAAGACACGACTCTTCATGCTTCCTGGTGTTTTTTGGGTATGTTATTATTCTCTGTGTTAAGCTTTAATCGCTGCAAGTGAGTCTGCTCTTACCGGTATTCGAACTAGTTCCCCACTTAGTCACAATAATGTTCCAATAGTCAGAAAATCTCCATTGACAGGCCTTAATTCTGTCTGGGTCACAGACGGCATGTAACTCCAGGTTGAACAGTTGCCAAAAAATAATAGTTAAAGTAGACACATACGTTGACAGCAACGAATACTTCATCCCTTTGCCAGCCTCCATTTGCTAACATTAATGCCAAATTTAGATTTGCAGTAGATGAAGACATCGAAAAAATTCAAACTACTGAAATTTATGGCATTGACCAAAACTTGGAAGCCTAATTATAATCACTCAAGAATTTTAGATAGACATGTAACCAACAGAAAACAATAATCAAAGATCCTATTCATTAATGCAAACAGTCTGATATATGCTAACAGAATCGTCAATTACAATTTCCCTTCTTTCTGACTGAAAGAATCAATTTTTTATTTCTCTTAGCGGTTCATTGATAAGATCTACTTCTGAATACTTCAAGCATCTAGTTCTAACAGCACTTGTAAGAGTTAAATAGAATGACATTCTGTAGAATACAAAGTCCAAACAAAATAGGCTAGATTGTCCATATTAAAGTTGCTGATCTTAAGTAGAAGTTAAACTTTAGGAAAGACTTGTTTCTTTCCCATGAGAGCAGCAAGATAGATGTCTTTCAAATATTTCAACAAATGTGTCTTTCTTTGGAGTATAACAATGATGACAACAATGTTCAATAAACTCCTTTTCAGTATGAAACATCTCACTACATATGCCACAGCCATAAGGTCTCCAAATTAAATCACTTATATGATAAGTGATTACCAAGGGATCTTCAGAAAGTTGTTTTTCAGTCAGATTTGGGTTCTGACTCTGACTTGCTGAAAGTTCTAGCATACTTGTTGCTGCTGGTGACTGTTTTTCATTAAAACACTTGCCATCAGTAGGAGATACATTAAAACTCTTACACGAAGTACTTCCATGGCATTGGTTTCTCATGCTCGATACAACTCTTTGATGTACATCTAGTTCATGTTTGTATAGTTTTTCTTTAGTGTGGATTTTTACATGGTATTTGAGGAGGCTAACCTGCCTAAATGCTTTCTCACATAATTCACACTTGTATGGTTTATCTCCTGTGTGGGTTCTTACATGGCCTTCCAGATTAAGTTTTCGTGCATATGCTTTGTTACATAAATTGCACTTGTATGGTTTTTCTCCAGTATGGCTTCTCAAATGGCACTCCAGATAATCACTCCGCACAAACGCTTTGTGACATAAATTGCACTTGTACGATTTTTCTCCAGTATGGCTTTTCAAATGTTGCTCTAGACGATCCCTCCGTGCAAATGTTTTTTGACATAAATTGCACTCATATGGTTTTTCTCCAGTATGGCTTCTTAAATGGTTCTGTAGATGGTCCGGCCGTGCAAATGCTTTGTGACATAGACTGCACTTGTGTGGTTTTTCTCCAGTGTGGCTTCTAATATGGACTTCCAGATTACCCTTCCCTGAAAATACTTTATCACAGAAATTGCATTTGTATGGTTTTTCACCAGTGTGGGTTCTTGTATGGTAATCCAGACTAGCTCTGTGTGCAAATGCCTTGTGACATATAATGCACTTGAATAATTCTACTCCAGCATGGGTCCTTAAATGGACGTTCAGACTCCTACTCAGTTTAAATGCTTTGTTACATAATTTACATTTGTATGGTTTTTCTCCCATGTGTGTTTTCACATGGCATTCAAGACTTCCACTCTGTGCAAATGCTTTGTGACATAATGTGCATTTGTATGGTTTTTCACCAGAGTGGGTTCTTATATGGTATTCCAGGGTACTCTTATCCCCAAAGTTTTTGTCACATAAACTGCACTTGTATAGTTTTTCTTCATGTTGAGTTCTCTCATGGCATTGAAGACCTGCACTTTGTGCAAATGCTTTCTCACATAAGTTGCAATTGTATGGCTTTTCTCCAGTGTGGATTCTTTTATGACATTTCAGGTGATCTTTTCGTGCAAATGTTTTGCTGAAAAACTCACATTTGTATTGCTTCTCTTTGATATGGATTCTTGCTTCCATCTTCAAAAGAAGGAAACTAAGCATTACAAAACATGAATTTTTATCGCTTTTCTACATTAAAATGGCATCTATCCATTATTAGAAATTGCACAGCAACAATATCAAAAATTTCAAAAATCTTACTGATTGTGGAGTTTTCAAGTACTCAGCAATTTCTGGCAAATGTTAACTAGTCACTGTTATTATTAGTCAGTAGAATAGTTTTTACTTCAGGAGTTCATTTTCAACGCTAATGTATGTCACAAAAAATCACATACATGTATAATGGTCATTTTGAGTGAGCACTCCTTTCTACAACATCTTTAAATTAATCAGCACTGATAAAGAATGGAATTTAAGGAAGAAAGAATGACAGAGAATCACGACACCAGAACTACAGATTAGAATTTTTGATGACTGGAA
Source organism: Norana najaformis (assembly GCA_964023275.1). NCBI lineage: Eukaryota > Metazoa > Annelida > Clitellata > Crassiclitellata > Hormogastridae > Norana > Norana najaformis. The sequence goes on from OZ029928.1 coordinate 2,219,932, forward strand.
TAAGTAAGTTTATTGCTAAAAAACAGAATAAAAACATTGCAAACAACAAAAATAACACTTATTTGGATGCAAAGTTCTACCCTAAAGGTGTAAAGTCCCGCTAATTTAGGACAGCCTATAACAAAATAATATAACAATGGCTAATGTCTAATATACCAGCAGCCAATCAATTCTTAACTAATGTGAGAACAACATCTGACCATAATGAAAAGAAATAGCCTACTACTTTGGCATAACTAAAATTCAAATAAATTATACATTATATTGATAGCTAATGTCTTATATACGAGCAGCTAATCAATTCTTAACTAAAACCAGAACAACATCTGTCCACGAAGAAAAGAAATAGCCTACTACTTTGGCATAACTAAAATTCAAATAATTTTAAAAATTTTCAGTTGCAAGAAACACTAAAATACTGAATAACCTGCTTCTTAAATAAATTTAAATTAGACAAAGAATGTAAATTCTTGGGAATTGAGTTCCATAATAATGGGCCTGCATATTTCAAAGCAAACTGTCTTGTGTTAGTTCTGGCAAAAATTTTATAGTAGTTACACTGAGACCTCGTGGAATAGGAATGACAATCAGCAACACACATAAAATAATTACTGAATACAGTTGGCAATGCAATCTGGTGATATCTAAACACGAACAAGGATATTTGATACTTATTTATGTGTTCAAACTTCATAATATTACGGTAAAACATTGTTCAGAAGTCATTCCATGCAACCTCCCTGCGATTATTCTAACCGAACGTCGTTGTAAAATAGATAAACTTGATATTCTGGAGTGGTAATTAGATGCCCAAACGAGATTACAATATGTTAGATATGGATAAATTAATGAATAATATAAGTTTAACAAAATGTGACGTGGCTAAATGTGGCGAATACGATAAAATATTCCAATACTTTTAGCTATTTTACAAGATGTATGATACACATGGTCTTTCCATGTGAGACGGTTATCAATATATATGCCGAGAAACTTACATGAAGTGACCTGAGAAACCCTATATCCGTCAATACTAACACCCAGGTCCGAATCAGATACAGATTTCATATGTGAGGAAAACAGAATGAAGTTGGTTTTCTTTAAATTTAACGACAGCCTATTAGAACGGAACCACTCGGTGATTAAAATAAGCTCATTGCTAACAGTTTCAAACATACTGTCAAGTGATTTATGTGAAAAAAATACATGGGTACCATCTGCAAGAAGTAAGAAATTAAATAATTTAGACGAATGCAGAAGATCGTTTATGTATATTAAAAATAATAAAGGGCCAAGAATTGAACCCTCGGGGACTCCACAGAGGATTAGTCTTCTATTAGATAGGGCACCATTACATAGCACTTGTTGCCACCTGTTATCCAAATATGCATAATTTGATCATAATTAGTGAGGAATATTTCTTCAGCCATTCACCAGCTAGACGTTATCTCAGATCAGTTAAGGTATGTGCGGAATCTACTCAAATCTAATCTAATCTAGAAACTTCTATGGTGCAGATGTCAATGACATCATGTCATAATGGATAAAGCGGAATTCCATGGTGGCTTCTAAGCAAAATCACATTCAAGATCCTAAAGCCCTACATGTATGTATGTATATATGTATGGATGTATGTATGTATGTATGCATGTGGCCATTTGTGTATCTGACTATTTATACTGCGATTATAGTCTATGTTATTAAAGCATGCATACCTAAATGTGGATCTTCACGTTTGGCGGAAAGAGGAAAGATTTAAAGTTAATTACTAATTATGTACATCGTAATGGTATCTCGGAAATCTCGGAAAATTTTCAACGCCACGCAAAGCAGCGTCAAAAAGACAAACTTAACCCTCATGTGCAGCTAAAAATCAAGTTCGAAACCGTAATTTCGAGGTTTTAGTTGTCAAAATATTTACATAATAAATTACATAAAAGTAGTATATAAATGAAACTCGCCAAAAAACCTGCACAGTATCAAAATACAACTAGTTATACGTTACGATTACGACTATAGATCGCTTCCTTTGTCATTCTCGTTACAGATGGCGTCTATTTAGAAGAAAATGTTATAAGTAGGAGATGGATTAACAATATTCTGCCATCTGGTGATTGTACACAACGTTCCTTTCGACATGCCCTCACATAGGCCTACCTTGTGTCCAATCGTAAATGTAAATGTATAGTTTTTATATAGCGACGGTATAGCCTCGACCCTGCTCATTTTGCAATGAATTTATCGGGTGAGTGAGATCCTTCACCACCGCTGCCCGTTTGAATGAGCGCCACGCCATTTAAGGTCCCCGTGCACGGACCGTACTAGCCAGAGATTTAAATTTCTAAAATAAGCCACGATCCGGACGCGAACCTGGGATCCTCACGCACAGAGGCTCCTTGGCGTACGCACTTATCGATGTAGATAACTAGGCCAGCGATAATCTCGATATTTCTACGGCGCCCAAAGAAAGCTAAGTCGCGGGAACCAGCTTATTCGCAGGCGCTGTTACAACAAAATCGATAGGCAAAAGATGGTCTGAATAATTACACAGGTAATGAGTTATTAGTTATTTCAAGAAGCATTTGATGCCTCAGCTGAACTTAAGCTGAACGATCAGCCGAGTTTAAATGATTGTTATGATGTCCGCGAAATACATGTGGATGGTATTCTGTTATCGGTTTCAATAACCCATATTACGTAGATTTTGATTTTCTGAACAGTTAGTGATTTAGCACCTAAATGAGAGAAACACAACTACGGGTAATGCAAAGAAAAATCCATTACTCTTGCGAGTAATCAACCGAAGTCGTCGAATGTACGAACCTGCGCAACTATGCATCATCTAAAAAGAATATCAGCGAAAGGTATATTTTATGTCAAACTTCAGATAAATTCCTCAGTGTGTTCGAATGTTTATTGCAATTTATGCAATTAATAAATGCCGTTTACCTTGATAGACAGCATTCGGAGACTAGATCAGCTCTTTGTATTTGGAGGTTCTGACGTCTAGCAGTAGCATAACTTAACACTTACTCAGTGACGACATTATTCATGGATATTCATTGGTGTAAAACCAGCAAATGAGAAAGCGCAGTTGGCTAGTATGGACGGAATTAGCACATAAAATGTGATTTTGCATCCCGACTCCTCCTTTTTAACTTTCTAATCGCGTCAGTGCCAAACCTGCCTCGCCGATTTAACTATACATTGGCGCCTTGGTATATACTAGCTCTCACGACTTAGTCATTCTGGTTGCTAATCGAATACAGAGTTTACCATTTTGCCTTTTATGACGCGTATCTGAAACGCTTAGCCTATTATTGCCGATTAATGTTCTCTTATCTCTTACAAATGTGTTTTAATTGTTGCAGAAGAGGACAGCAAGTCGATTGCTATAGACCAACAGATCACAATCTCCTGTGAAAGATTTCGGTACAGACGGTGTTAACTGAGTTTTATAAACTGAACATATGAATATTTTTGACCATATTTAGCTTGGTCTTATGAATTACGTAGGTCTCTTTGAAGCTTACAACTTTATTTATATGAATGGTCTAATTTAGTCTCTGTGGTTACACAATTTACTAATATGTAGTCTTGCCCAAGCATAAAAGCAATTCAAACCATCTGTAGTGTCGTTTGGGGTTGCAGTGCTGTAAGGTCGGAGATGCCTGGCCAACATATCGCTTGCGTGGACCCAGGCCTGGCCGACATGTCGGCCGGCAGTAGAAACGAAACTCTTCGGATGTAGTTGTAGACGTTTATTCGACACCAGAGGCACAGCCAGACACTAAATCCATTTGCATGGTTAAAGCTGGCCTTTGTATAGGGCTTTCTGGATGGGAGACATAACCGTTTTTGGTCAAGTAATTCCAGCTTGCCTTTTTTGGTAATGTTAGCGGTTTGGTTGGAGATTCGTCAACTTGGCCTTGGCGTCCGAGGCCGACGCACTACACAGCATTCCATCTGCCTCATTGTCTTCCACTCTCTCTCTTTCTCCCTCTGTCTCTCTCACTCTAATCTCTTCCTCCTTAGTCACAAGCCATCTATCCACGCTACATATCTGTTAGTCGGTCCTTCCTCTAATTTCTTTCTATATAACCTACTGTATCTAGATATTGATAATTAATGCCATCGCTGAACAACTTGGAAATAACGTTGCCATAAATTTTTGATCTAATTAAACTTAGGCTTCTATTGTTTTTCATATAACTCTAATTTGTAATTCTTCATCCAATCTGTTAGGTCATAACAACCTTATACGCAGTAAAAAGTGCTAAGACCGGTGTTATTCAGCTTGGATTTTTGGTCCTTGGGTAAATGGTTGCTGACAAGTATTGTTACGACAATGAGGTGATAGACTTGAGGAGATAGGCAATTTTAAACCGGGGCAGAAATATCATGCATGGTTTCGAAGATCGAGAGGAGATCATTCATAAATAGCAATAAAGGTTCTACTTTTGAGTTATTATTTAAGACTTGCGGAGTAGTTTGGTTTGATAATAGACACAAAGAAAGCTGGTAGAAACAGCTAGGTGAGGTATTTCATAAGAAATACGCATTATATGGTTCTGGCATATCCAAAACGTCTTGTCAATCACTTCTAAAACATGAACGTGAATGAGGGTTTCAGTGCATAGATATGTTATGCTGTAATACGTTATGAAAGCTGCTTGAAGGGTCTAGTCGTAATCCATTGTCTCAGGTACACCAACGCAATGTTTAATTGTCTGTGGCCTGAAAAGCAAACATTCTGAAGTTCGTTATATAACCTAACAGGTCAAATGATGTGCGGCTCTCGTGTTCTATTTCCAAAGTTACACTACTATAGAAACTTTAGTATATTTAGCGTGAGTTCTGCGGGCGCTTTGCAAACCTTTAAGTCGTAACCTATTTATGCATATAATTAGAAATATACAAGTTCGACTCTTTAATTTATGATACTAAAATTTTTTGGCGATTGATACCTTAAAGCAACATAATATCGCCACCCAATCATGGCTTATCTCAGAGATTTGAAATTCGGGCTATTACAGTCCGATATAGAAACCCGCCTTTGTCAATAATTTTACGTTTATTGATCAACTGAAAAAAATAGTTTTGCTCTAGAAGCAGAATAAGTTACAGTTTTTGATTATCTGAATTATTTTTGAAATATTAAAAATGCTTTCAAAGCTAGTATAAATTACAGATTTTAAATTGCAATTAGCCTATTCTATATCTAACGGATTAAGACCTTGCTGAAAACATTAAAATCATAATCTGAACATAGGGCCATCAACTTTCGAACTCTGGATTGCTTTGCTTCGATCTACTTTGGGTTAACTAAACGCAGAGGGCCATACCGATCAGCCTTACTTTTGTAGCAATTGTCGTGCAATAACAAGTAGGGCAATACAGGCGTGCTAATATTGTTATGTCAGAATAGATTAGAGCAGATAAGATGAGAATTTGTTACATATTTCTAAACTTTATGAAACGGAATGAAATTATAATAAGAAATTTCGTGTTTAAATCGCAGTATTGAGCCTTCTCAGTAACCACGGTTGAATGGCACCCAGCTGCTTCTCTAGTCCTTTCGTGAATGTCCATTTCTCAGCTCCGTAGAAAAGGCATGCGGAGAAGTTTATTCAGCCGAATGTCTGTTCCCCATGCTGCTCGTACAGACTATGGCGATGGCTTCATGCAGTCCCGCTAATACTGGGGACACAGGTACTAATAAGTTTACCTTCCACTTCAAACAATCAAAAGCATAGTAAAGCGTGCTTAGCCTATGAAGTTTATGTCAACATCTATTGCTGTGGTCTATATTTGCGAGTAGGGTACACATTGCCGTGCAGCATAGTTTGAACGAAACATTTAGATATCGGTTGCATTTCACTTTTCTCTATCTGTTTAAATCAGTTGTTCTTTCCGACATTTAGTTTGTCTATTGTAGGTTTCATAATCTATTCAGCAGTGAAATTAAGTTACTGAAGTGAAGCTAGACAAACTCTCATATTTGAAAAACATTCAGTTATTCTTGTGCGTAAAGTTTATGTTCAAGGGACTCTCAGCGACCATAAAATGTTTTCAAGCTAGGCTTATATCGGCGAAAGAGAAAAGCATAAACGTTCATCGATAACCGGAGAATTTGGGTGGAAATTATTAAATCTCTTTTATTCGAAGAAGAACACTCAGAAGGTAAATGTACGCGCATACCATTCGAGGAATGAGAATTTCAGTGTATAGAGGCAACAGAATAGACCACTGATGTATGGTTAATTGGGTTGTAATTGTGATCGTAATCTCCGGACTCCTTCAGCACCCAGAAAGCTAAGTCATGTTAACCAACTTATTCGTAGGCATTCAGTAAAATATTGGAAATCGGTGAAACAGATATATTCATGTTTCGTTTCATGTTCATGTCTAAAAGGCAGTCAGGTGGCTATGGTGGATGATGTTTGGTGAGATTGACCAGCCTGAGGACGAAAATGAACGCCTGCATGTCAGTTAACTATTAGACCTTCAAGTCATTTTGTTTGTGCTTGGGTAACCAGTGTAATTCCTCCCAGAACGCTACTCAATTCAAACAGCTGGGCCAGACGCACCAACTTTTGCATACGAGCGACAAACTTCTGTATAGTGACTACTGCTCTTCCTGTGCAATTAATTAAGTAATTAAGTGCTTACTGCGTAAACGAAACAAGTTGTTTGAACTAAACAGGACTCAAGCCGCTTCATCTTTAGCCAACAGAATCAACATACTCATCACACGCCATAATGTTTCCGTCTTTGATAGGACCAAACGTGGCTCCAAAGAAAATAAGTAGGTCAATTAAAGAAAAGAGGTAAATAGGCTGTAAAAATCATGGTCCTACCGACAGCGGACTAACTGCTGAATTGCTCAACCAGCTTCATGGGAATATATCATCTGATATAAAATATGCTATTCCTGCGTTTTAATCAACTGTTGACGCTAAGGTCCATAACATCTTCAACGAATATGAAATATTCAAGCAGCTTGATTCAGCTAGACACATTGCTGCATGATTAGATGGCCTTCATATATATGGCTCCTAAGAACTGCGGCTCCCTTCCTGGGGCAACCCTTAACTTTCCTTGTCAAACAATCAATCCTTTGGTCTTATGTACCGTCTTAATGGAAGATGGGCATTATAACCCCTGTTCATAAAGTCTCTGACCCGTCCTCGTGCAATGATTTCCGACCTACATCAATTACTTTTATACTCTCACGAATGCTTGCGAGAGTTATAGTTCACCGGTTTCTCTACCCTGTTTTGACTTATTCGTCCTTCAAGGATAATTTTACCGAACAATTTGCCTTTCAGTCCACTGGCTCCACATCGGCGGCTCTTATTTTCTTAACCCATCATTTGTCGGAGCTACTTGCCTTTTTCGATATATCTATCTAATATCCCTATCTAATATCTCAGGCTTTTAATACTGTCGGCATGCTTTCCTTGCTGATAAAGTTGCTGACTTCCTAATCCCTGACTTACAACTGGATCATCTCTTTTCTTTAAAACCGGAAAACTGTACTAAATTTAAAGGAATTGTCTCTACACTTATAGAAATAAACTCTAATATTTTCCAAAGCTCAGAACTTGGTCCAGTGAACTTCCTTATTACTATAGCCAATTTTCAACCTCTCTCAGCTACAGTAATAATAGGATTATTAAGTACGCTGATCGTTGTCACCTTCTTGTTCCGTCTTGTAGTAACGTTTCGGTACTGGCTGAGTTAGAACATGGATCTTCAGGAGCTACCAAATGTAATTTAAAACTCAATCACAAGAAAACTTGTGAAATCATTGTCCACCGGTCTACAACTTTCGCTCACTGCTCATCTATCCTTATTAGTTGCGGAGGCTGAATAAAGTGACAGAGATGACTGACTATCTTGGGTCGACATTCTCTTGTACACTCGACTTTGAAAACCATGTTCTCCGTATTTGCGGCCAGGCTAGACAGTCCCTGTATGACGTGCGAATACTATCGGCACATAGCTTATTTGGCCAGCGGCTCTGTGATGTCCGAGTCACTACGCTTACTAGGATGCTATATGCCTCTCCCGTATGGTGGGATTTATTGGTGAAGGGGCGAGGGATCAGCTCCGGGCTGTATTAAGGAAATTATTATGTCTCCAATATTTCCAAGGGATTTCCCTATTATTGTGAATGAAGATTGGGCTCAGTTGATGGGTTCGTACTCTATCAGTTAAACACGTGTATTCACTTCGACTTGGGCAATTCAGTTACGGTATATTTATCTACAGGCTGCTTCTAAGATTTGAAGAATCTAAATGCCATTGTTTTAAGTTGTAACAGCACTTGTACTGCAGTCAGTGGAGAGTCACATCTGATACAATTTATGCAAACCTTCGCCGAAAACGCAAAAGATTTGCCAACAAGTTAGCATCACAGAAATTAGACTATAGTTATCAGAAAATTGTCTGTAAGTATTCGTTTGTCCACACACCACATTTCTACATGAACAAAGAATCGTAGGCGTGTGTAGGAGACACTGTCATTCAGCAAAAACAAGTCGATAACCACAAGTCTTCAGCTGCGAGATGAAACTGTAGCGCAAGATGTTGTAATATCAACAATTAGTTTATTCCAAAGTGATGTGCTGAATTTCTGAATCTGCAGCGAGATAATAATGATAGATAATCTCTAACGACATAGGGAGATAAATGGTTTTGTGCAATTGGGTGAAGAAGTTCTGAATGACTGGTATCACTTTAAGAAAGAAAACAGGCTGATTGAGTAGTTGAAAGAATCATGCGTATCAACAAAGTTATCTTCGTAGTTATTAATTACAGCTTTATCTGTCACTCAGTAAGTTGTATTGTTTCATTGGACTTAGTTATTTGCATGATGGACTTTCAGCTCAGAAGTTGAGGTTCAAATTTTTGCCAGAACAGAATGGCAACTGATGTCATCTATTCCATTAGAGTCCTTTAGCAAAGTCAACCACAAAATGAGTATGCTAAGCACGAGCTTTCGATGAAGGATCACGTAGCGAAGAACAGGACTGGTCAATCTGCTGTCACAGCTCAATTCGGCTTGTCTTAAATTGTCTACGAGCCGAGTTTTGACTGCTTCAAGGACAATTTCGATCCATCTGCTCCCCATCTTATCTTCTTCAATAACTGGTTGAAAAATAATTCAGTCCGCAACTTAATGTTACTGATTAGTGTACACTCCTCTCAGGTCTTCGCCGTGCTCGTGATCCAGGAGTTGTGCCTTAAATAATCTCTTCCAGCCAATCCTTACTCTTAAAATCCGTAGCACATGCCCGAAGTATTAAAATTTCCTTTGCTAGATTACTCTGATGTGGCTTCTCCCTCTTCCTGCAGTCTTCAGAACCCATTCATCTGCCTTCTGACGCATCATGAAAATAGTCGTCAACACTTCACACTTGTTGAGCGTAAATGGAATGCTAATTCTACTAACAAACGTGAATATATCACTAGATGAAATGAAAACATAAGTTTTATACACGATATGATATCAATCGATTTCCTTCAATTTCAGCCAAATGCGTTGCGAAAGGTGGAGTTATTGCCTGATTGTAATAACTGCGTGTTCAGTTGCAACGGTTATCTGGCACTTACACAAAGGTAAAGTTGACTTCTGTTAACTGTCGCATATGCATTTTTATCCTGTCATTTTATCAGTAATTGACTGAATTTCTGCTTTTTCTCATCAGTTTACCTGCTTTAAATAAACTTTTTTTAAAATTACTAGTAACAAGGCAGGATGTTGCTAGTAATTAAGGCATTTGTCGTTGGGTTGTTGTGCTTATCGTGTTTGCGCCACAACCCAATGATGTTTCCTCGGGATCACACTTCTTATGAACAGATATTCTTGCAACCGAATGGTTTACTTCTAACTCTATCATTACGTTAAAACTGGACATTTTAAGAATGAGTATTAACGGCAAGGCTTCATGAATACGGTAGATGTGAAACAGTAAATGTCAAACTAGATTACTTTTTAGATTTTATGCTGATCATATGCCCATGCTACTGTATAAGATTGCAATATTTTAAGCAATTGGTCGTTAACAATGAGCTGCTCTGCCTCGCAGCCTGTGCTAGCCTACATCGATGTAGAGTTGGGATACATCATCGAATTGCTAATAATGAAGATAATAATAATTGTAAGGGATCACGTGACACATGTAAACACCAACTTATTCAGATAATAGGAAGTTTCTAAAAAGAATTTCAAGCCTATTAGCCTTTATTTCTGCTAATGTGCACATTTTTTTGCTAAATTATAGAAAACGTTTCCCCACAACACCAAAATAAGTCAACCCCCAAAGGTATGGTTTATAACATTCTCTTTCAGTAAATTTTCTGATCTTTCAAATCAGATCAGCCCTAATCTAATATCAAATAAATCGCATGTCCCTAAAATTGATATGAAAAACATTCGAAGAGTGCATTTGCGAAGGAAAACAAACAAACGTGGTTGCAAATAATCCATTCACAATTTGCATCATGTGGTCCGGTGTTTTATCTGTGAAATAACATGCATTTGATAATTTTAAAGTTTAGCTTACATCTACCATGATTACCATTTGTTTTGTAGTTATCTGTATGATTATAACGATGATCTCGACATGGGAGACAAAAGCAAAAGCCGTTCGCAGTACCTGGGGAAAACGGTGCTACAAAACGATCTTCTTCTACAGTAAAGTCAAGAAATGCTCGTCCGAAACAATTTGCGATGATCCTGCTGCTGTTGCCTTAAATGTTCCGGACGGTCGTCAGCATCTCACTGGAAAAACATGGGCTGCCCTTGATTACAGCTACAAGAAATATAGCCAGACCGGGGACTATTTCCTCAAGGCTGATGACGACACTTACATTATCTGGGAAAATTTAGAAGAAGTACTATCAAGATTTAGTTCATCTACTCTCTTATATCTAGGGAGAACAAGCACCAACATCCTGCCAAAAGGATACAATTCAGGTGGCGCGGGGTACATCATAAGTAACATTGCTGCAAAGCTCTTAGTAGAAAGTCGATCAAGGTTTCCAGAGGACTGCCAGGAAGATGGCGGCTCAGAGGACGTGGAAGTTGGAAGATGTCTGGCTAAATTTGGAGTTTTTCCTCAAAATGAATTAGACTCATCTGGAAGACTGACGTTTCACTCCGATAATCCTTTACGCGTTTTTGAAGGCGACAAGATGGCAGATGGGTATTACATCAATATCGACGGTGCAGAATTTGGAAATAAAGAGGTATATCAGTTCGATAATTTTTATGGGACAATCATGTTCAATTTCATCTAATATAATTTTATCTAAGACTTCTATAACGCCATTATCGTAATACCCAAGGCATTAGTCGATGGTCGATTCAAGTGAAAATCGAAATAAAAAATCATTATCGGTTGGAGATGCCGGGTCGAATCCAACAGGTCACAGAAAACAGAAGCCAGGCTACAGTGGGTAAGCTAGTTGAAAGAGATGCTGAAACCAAATGCCTCGAAGATCGCAGGCTTCTAATTTTTCATCCTATAAGACAACAGAATGAATGAGACACACTTTTTATGTATTTTCCTATCTATGCGGAAATACCTTAGCCAGCTTTCAATGTAATGACTAATTCTATGCCAGCTCGACTAAGGATTATAGTGTCTTTACCCAGAGTAACGTTTAAGAAGAGAAAACATTAGTTGATAAATTGTAAAAAAAAAACTTTACTTCTGAATCGATCAACAGCTCTGACAGATTTTCGGCTTCATGCCTTCTAGTTTTTACACTAAGTCCAACTCTTTTTTTACCAAAGGCTATGGTGCTACAAATATTGCTGCCAAAATGCTTAATGCAGTTAAGGTCTACATATCTCACACTTTCCGATAATAATTAATTGGTCGCAGTCACCGACTGATGGCATTATGTTGAATTCTATTTTGTAATTTTTTGTAATCGATCACTTTCCCCTAAATGCTTTAGTGCGCAGGTTAGAAGTATTTTATTTCTTAATTACCGTCGTAAATGTCTGTTTATGTAGGCAACTGGACAGGGGTTTATGTTGAGCAACTCGACAGCAACTCTACATTACGTAACGCCAGCTGAGATGTACATGTTTGACTTTTTGTTGTACCGCTTGAGGAGACGACATTAAAGATCGAGACGCCATGAGGCTACCGGATAAACGGTCGTGTGATATACTGTAGAATTGGTAATTTATGGACCGCAAAGAAAAACCCGTGTACTAAAAAGGAAATTAGTTTGCCCTGCTACAAGCGTCCACTCTTAATAAAATACATGCTCATGATTTGCGTGGGCCAGTCAGCACGGTGGTAGATCATCAACAAGTCATCATGTCGGATCTATGGGAAATTCATCTGTATGGCTACCACGGAATTCGGCTGTAATTTTGCTTACAGAGTCGCCAGTCTGCTTTTTCGGAACACACAGCTTATTTACTTAGTCGCTCAAATCTATAGTGTGATATGTCTGTGATATACCACAGCGACCCGAAGTTTCTGACAGCAACGTAAAATGTGTAGCAGCTTGGCCAGTCAATTCGTACATAATCTGAACACCATGCCATCTATGAACTTTCAATGGAAATGCGTTAGTTGAGCTCTGCGTATATGCGGGATCCCGCTAGTGGTGACTCTCCTAATTATCTAGGCACTTTTTGTTTACCGATTAATTTTCATCTGGTTTCTGTTCTAGCTTTCAAATAATGTGCCTCATATTCATCAAGTTGAAATTCACATTCAGTTTTGGCTTATCCATCACAGTCGGCTTTGATGTCATGACAGTGACTTTTTGATTCTTTAGCACGTGTTCCGTTGTTTTCATTTCGCAAAATTTAAAGAACTGCGTTTAATTTAAATATTGTCTTTTAAAACATGCCAAATGAATATGAAACAAACATTAGCTGCATAGAAGGGGTAGGCTACCTGAAATTTGACCACCTGCACCTTCGTTGAACAGTGTTCCAATTCTCGGCGCCATCCTACTAATGAAGACTAGACATATCGGCAATAGTTCTGCTGTTTCAGCGTCAGTGGCGACATTAAACAAGCCGGGTGATACGGTGGACGTCGCTGAAGCGTTTGAGCGTTGAGTGATTCCAATTCCGCTAGTTTGAGTCGCAAAACCCGGCTGCAGTAAACAACGGGCAAGCGATACAGATCACTATCTAAAACTAGTAAACATCAATCACATGGTCAGGAAGACTGCGTCACGCAGTGGGTCCGGTGACAGAGAAGGAACATTCGCCGAACCTCGTGGAAGACCGGGGGGACATGCAGTTCAAGTCAAGGAGGAGCGCAGCCGATATGTGTTCTGGTTGTCTGCTGTTCGAATGCAGAAGTCGGATATATAGTCCGGAATAAGATCTTCAAGAGCCTTGTATGCGATTTGTGGGTGAGGAACGCGGAGTTTACACGCAGCAGATCGGAGACATGATTGGATGGTGTCCGGTCATAGATGAGGCGAGCTGCAGAGTTGAGCACTGACTGTATCCGCTCTAGCTGACAATTAGACAGAACCGCTGGCAAGCTGTTGCAATATGCTACAGTTTATTCAATTTGATTCTGTGGAGCATTGAAAAAGGGAATTACAACATCGCATGTGTGGCAAAAATACCTCGATTCCTTCCTCAATTTATACGTTTTCTCATTAACTTTATTACAACACAGTTTGCAGCGAAGAATAGGTGCTAGAAAATGTTTTTATCCACATAGACAGCTGCATTAGCAGTTTCAATTTTGTTCTCGAAATCTGTACCTGTGCTATCGGCTCTACTATTTGTGTCGTACTCGTTGCCCAAGCAAGTTCAAATTCCGAGTCATCGATTAGGAATCTGGAGACAGAGAAATCATTGTCAGCAAAAATTGCCCAAAATTTGCGCCACTGTTTACTTACCACGCGTCGATGCAATAACTTCATCTTCTTAAAGAATGCTAATTTCGCACTGGAATTTTGTCAACAAGATTAATGGATAATCATTACTATAACTGCATAATAGTTCATGTAGAATGATTTTAGCACCAAAACAGCTATTTAGTATATTACAACGAGTTTATACGGCATCCCAGGCCTGAAAATATCAATAATTCGCCGGATGAGTTATCTCGGAATCCCCAGCTGCAAAATGGCTACTGCATGAATAACTAGCTTGGCATTCCCAGGCAGGGGGTTATGGTAGTGATATCTAAAAGATAGGTGCAGTGACATTATAAACAGTGACTTTTCTAGTTATCTGAGTCTTCCTTGCAAACTGATCAACTCTCTGATTTTATTGACATTTATAGAGTCGTTTAGGTTAGCGTTGATTACTTCTATATCAATTGTTTAAATAGTGTGGCTTAAAATTGTAAACTAGCAAACATTGAGTAGCCTTGAAAGTTTCAATCTCTTATTTGAGTGCATCATATAAAACTTTTCAATTTTTAAAAATTAAAGGTCGAAATACATATAAATGATTTTTCAAAGTATTGTTGCTAAATTTCTAAGTTCTGTATGCATAATAAACCAACGTTGCATAATGATCTATATCACATCCTATGTTCCCAGTTTACAGGACTTGCTTTCTAGTATGGTTTGATATGACGCTCAAAGAAACGAATTATTTCATACAAGGCTGATGTAGGACTTTTACGAAAAAGAAAATCTCTCATAAAAACTCCAGGAGCCTGAATATCAATAAACTTATGCGTATCGTAGCCTTTGCTTTGCATAAACGCTTTACATTCTTGCTCGTTACAGATTCCTTTTAAACATTCTACAGACAGAACACTCATGTCAATTCGGTCAAATGGAAAAGTGTTGAGTACTTTCAACTCCAGTCCTTCGATATCAAAGCAGAAAAAGTCGACTTTCTGAACGTCAAGAGCCAGCAGAAAAGTCTCCAGTGGAAAACAAGTAGCATATTGACTGCTATTCTTGTCTATAGTGGCTTTGTCTATTAGCAGCTGCGGCGTCTCAGGACCTTTGCCTTTAAAAGGAAGCTGTAGACATTTCCAAAAATAAAAATTTATAATTTTCAGTTATTCTTCTTATTTACTGCTAAATGTAATTTTATGTAGGAAGTATCTTTGCAACACGGCAACGTCAGTCTTTATATAGAGGATAACAGAGACATTTTGGTACAATAATGGCTATGTTCCCAGGACAAAAGTCTTGTTGCATCAGTGTAAATACAACTTTTACTTACTTTTGGGTTCTTGTCCTATTTAAGCGGCAAAATCGTGTCACAGTTATTATAATTCTCATATGATCAGAAAGTTTCAATGGCTCAAAATTTCGAAACTAGGCGACTCATTTATTGATTTTCCTGGTTCTGCCGTTAATTAGGTGTTGTTAACTCAATCATGACTCGCACCTAATATGTGGAACATTCTTCAGCAGCCGACCCATGGGCCATAGTTTGAGCCGTCTACGTGGAATGAACTCCCTCTTAATCTGCGTGTCCTTCTAACGAAGGATGCTAGATGCACTTTCCACCAACAGTTGAAAACTGTCCTCTTTCGCCGGAGCATGGCTGGGAGAAGAGAGTGACACGATAATGGTGAATGCGGTAATACCGCGTTACCGCGGATTTTACCTCGGCAATGGTATCAGAAGCGACGATAATACCGTGGGGATGGAATAGAGGCTTGCAATAGTACCGTGGGGATGGAAATACGCCCACGGTAATTCCTGTGGTTACAATTGTGGCATTATCAAAAATCACCACTGCATCTTATAATTACTTTCTGCTCTAAATTGTTCTTGCAGATACTGTCGATTGACTTCTTTTCCTGCATGGGTTACAAAATGCATAAGAACACTCTTTGCTGCATTGATATCTGACTATATAATGAAATGTAACGACCATATAAATAAAACATGTTAAAAGTATTATCTGTTATATGACCTATTAAGATTAC
Source organism: Norana najaformis (assembly GCA_964023275.1). Classification (NCBI taxonomy): domain Eukaryota; kingdom Metazoa; phylum Annelida; class Clitellata; order Crassiclitellata; family Hormogastridae; genus Norana; species Norana najaformis. The sequence goes on from OZ029928.1 coordinate 2,235,846, forward strand.
AATATATACATACGTGACCCACTCTGACAACAAAAATCAAGTGGGATTTTTCAGATTTTCAGTTTTTTTTTCTGTTGTCAAATAGTGGATTCTAGTATGCCTTGTATGAAATTGGTGTATCATTTATGTAAATAGTCCATATACGGCAGTTTTGGAGATAATGTCAGTTTCTAAAAAAATTGGGTTTGCGACTTAAGACTCAATTTGTCAGAGCGGGTCACATATGTGTGAGCATTTCATTGTTTTTGCTTCACTGTGACTGGAATGGGGACGGGGATGGGACAGACCTGAGGGGGACAGGATGGGGATCGGGACAGGTCTAGGTCTAATGGGGATGAGGTGGGGATGGGAACAGACCCACTGGTATGGGGTGAGAATGGAGAAAATTTTGTCCCCGTGTGACTCTCTAGCTGGAAGCTCCTCTGGGTATACTACTTAAAGAGGCGTTATATAAATGCTCTGAATGAATGACTGAAAAGAACATTCTTGGATATAAATTGAGGTCATAGCAGATTGTAGCTCACTGCCGGGATAATTTTGTTTAAATAATTCAAACACTTGCATTGAAGTCTAGGTGCTATCTAGAACATTTGAAGTTTTGCAAGTCAGCGGTCTACAGCGGTACATGTCGCATTCAAATTTATCCACAAGAGGCTTTACATGTCGTTTGTTAGTATAGTTAATGGTTGATGATTTATTTAATTTCCGGCACCTGAATATGCCAGCATCGTACGGCATACAAATAATAGGGTTTGGGGAGACAGTTTAAGTCAAGATCTGTTAGTCCAATGAAGCAGCAAAGGCCAAGGAGACGACTCATGGTGAGACGAAAGGCTGGAAAATCTCTTTGCTCAACAGATTCAATTCCAACTTATTGTTTAACAGAAAGTTGAGAAGTGCTTTGCTTTAGAACGCTAACTGCTAAAGACTGTACGACAACAATCTGTCCGTACCAGAGGTTTACTGTATAAGTCGAGTGACTCACGCATGCCAATGAGGAAGTTATTCTGATGGATGTAATATGTCGACAACTAAATAATCCTGGCCCCCACTGCCGATTGGAAGACTCCGAGAGCGATTCGGTCTATGGGAGATAACCAAGAAGTTTAATCTGGGAAGATTGTGACCCGGAAGGGCGTACTAGATGTCTGCATTGAATCGGCTAGCCCCAGAGAGATTTCCGATTTCAGATATGCAGATGACATTGCTTTGTTGGTTGACTCTGTGAAAGTACCGCATGAGCTGGTCGATCGTGTTGACCAGGTTAGCCGCAAACTTAGCTCATTGATTAACGTCGACATGACAAAGGTCATAGGCATTAATAGTGCTAGCTGCTGTAATAAGGTTCAGAATGAGCAGCTGGAGCAAGTTTATACATTTTCTTACATAGAATCGGTCATCATTGAGGATGCAGAATGTGCAAAGGACATGAGAGCTAGGTTAAACAAAGGTCAAGAAATTATGGAAACCTTAAAGAAGCTACGCAAATTCATGGTTCATCAGTTAGTACTAGGATGACACTTCTAAATGCCTCATATGGCCAGCAGCAACATGTGAATGTGAAGGATGGAGCATCAAGAATACTGATGAAATGAGGATAAATGGATTTCAAATGAAGAGATTGAGACTTAATTAAAGCCTACTATTGGCATGATCACTTCAGATTAAGCAACTACCAAACTTTACCTTTGTTTTAAGATGTTACGACGTTAAAAGCACATGCACACGTGGAATTTGATATAATGTTTAGAGTTATCGTACTTTAATGGTGTAGTCATGTGGACTGACACATGCATTGATGCTCCAAGCACGGCGGCGTTTAGTTAGGAGCTCTGCAAAATACTCTGGATCCATTTCAATAAGCAAACCGTCCCGTCCTCGTTGATGCTCAAAGAAGATAGTATTCGATGCCTTTTCACCATCAAGAGCTCCACACTCGACGTAAAACCCATTCTTCTGTAAAATATACCAGAAACGGGCATAGTTAGCTACACATCCCCGCTTCGGGGTTGAAATCCTGGCCTATCATGTTAAAATGTTAATTTCTTATCTAAACATCAATGTATATATATAATGTTATCATGCTTTTTGTATGTCTGCCTTTACCATTTGAAGTCAATCAACTCCATGCTTACCCCGATTTCACATACTGTTAAATTTGGTGCGGGATTACTGAGTTGAAAAAGTCTGCGAATATTTTACCTTACCTCGTGCTAAGTAAGGAATATTTTTATATTTCTCTTAGCGCGGCATCCAATTTGTTTTTCAAGGTCACGGCGGCTACATTATAATACAAATTTGGAAAGCAGTCAAACAGTCACCATTATTTTTTTGGCGAAACCTGGTAAAGTTGAAGACAGTAAATGAACTGACAGATATATAGAAAGACAAAGAGCTACACAGAAACACAAACAAAATGACATTAAATGAAAGAAATAAACTGTATGGTGTATTTGCCCTTTCATTATTCTGCATAGGTAGATCTCTATCTACTCTACAAGATTACGAAGAAAACAATTGTCATTACCTTTCTGTCAAGAATATTATCAACTTCTAACACTAGTTGGTTTATTTGTGTTGCGTTTTCAGGATATACGTTTCTACCAGCAGATGGCGGTATCATCATTTCCCGCACCAATTGAACAAGTTCGGGATCTCGTGCACGAGCTTTTCTGCTCGTTAGTGAGTCAATTCTTTCGCCAAACGTTCTTCTGAATTCTGCTGTTAATTGAATTCTTGTCTTACTGTAGATTCGTCGGAAACGATTTCGCTATAGGAAATACGTTTTGCTTCACGAGTAGAGTAATTTCTACATTTCAAGTCGACAAGACCGAGAATTGTTCCAGCAGCCAGAAAGCAGATTTGAATCCGTAATGCACGCACCATTGTGGACGTTGAACTGACTCATAAAACAAGCAATTGATACTTTTACTGAAAATTAAAAGGTAACTACATGAATAAGAACTTACTTTGCTGTCTTAAAACTTGTAAACGTACTGCTGGGTTATATCAGCAGTCGAGACGGACTGTATCATTTTAGTACATTGAAATATTGGGTTCCCTGACATCAGAGACTAATCTGAATTCTCTCGACGTGAATTCAACAATTCTACACTAGCCATCTGGAATAATCCTCATGGTAACTTCATTCACAACAATATCTCGCTAGACATATTCGTAAAACGGCTTAAGACCTATTCTTGCTGTCTTGCTTATATTGTCTGACAGCTGGGAACCACACACGTCTATGATTTCTCGCCCAGCTAATAGACATATGGCGTGTTAACAATTGCATTACTTACATATGACACTTCTTTCTTCAGTGTTCTGCCCTTAATCAAGTCCAAGAATCCAACGACGCCACTCTTCTATGTTCTGTGCCCTTTACTTGACATTTTTGTAATCGTAATCGTAATCGTAATCAAAAACTTATACAGCGCCACTTCAAGATAAAACTGATCAGAGGCGCTCTCGGCCCAATTTCCCATGACTAATGGGGAATAACACGGTCTTCAAACGCTTGCGGAAAAGAGAGGGAGGAAGAGAGAGGAATTCCCGCCTAAGGTCACCAGGCAGGTTGTTCCATGAGGCAGGGCCAACAACGGCGAAGCTGCAACGCTGTGCAGTAGTAGTGCGAGCAATAGGAACTACCAGGTCTCCATGGACTGCCGATCGCAGCAGTCGGCGGCCAGGGACAGAAGAAACAGGGACACAGAGCTCCCTTAGGTAAATAGGTGCACTGCCAACAAGGCAGCTGCGCACAAGGGCCAGAATGTTAAACTGGATGCGCTCTCGCATTGGAAGCCAGTAGAGTTTTTCCAGCATGAATAAGGAGATAGCCCTGTCTTCTTCCTTTATTCATCATGTAGTCCAACAAGCATATTCCTTGGTCTCCATGAAATTTTCTTTTCCTCAGTTCTTCCTTCAATCACTGTCCTCAGGAGAGAATTTCCACGTAGCATATGATCAATCCAGTTCATTTGTCTCATCTTTATTTCTTCCCTTATCGAATGCAACACCTCCTCGTTCGTATTATGATCCTTCAAGCTGATTTGGCCAGTCTTTCCTATATTCAGATTTCAAAAGCCTTTAGTTTTTCATTTTCTGCCTTTCCAGTAGTCCATGTCACAGAACCATGCAGTGTTACACTCTATGTAAGGATTGTTACCATTCTTTTCTTTAGATCCAGATTCAGACTTCCTCTCAGAGGTTCTCCTCTCTTCCAGAATGCTTCCTTTCTCATTGCTATTCTTCTCTTGATCTCGATACTGCATCTGCAGTCATCTGATATTAAACTTCCAAGATAAAAAACTGGTGGACTATAGAAAAATTATTGTAGTCGATGGTAAAAAACTGAACTTTTTTACCATCGACTACAATAGTTATAAGTTTTCCTTCGCATTTACTTAATCTTATCAGCTTTGTTTTCTTTCTATTTATCATATTTTTTCCAATTTTTGATCAGCGCATCTATTATTCTTTGTAGTCCAGCATTGGTATCTGCTACCATTGCCTGGTCATCTGTAAATCTAATGGCATTTATCAGATTCTTCCCAATCTTGACTCGGTCACCTATTTTCTCCAGCGCTTCTGTGACCAACATCTGTATGTAGATGTTGAACAGTGAAGGAGATAGTGGGCAGCCTTGTCTGACTCCTCTGCCTATTCCACCAGGTTGTGAGTTCATTCTCTGTACTCATATTACCACTGACTGGTCCAAGTTCAAGGTTCTTATTAACCATCCAATCTACTCCGATTTTTTTGAGTGTTGTCATGAGTTTGTACCATTTCACTCTGTCAAAGGCCTTTTCATAATTCATAAGGCAAATATACAAAAAATCTTTCCTTTGGTCTTATGATTTAGAACTTAGGATTTATATTATGAAGAAACTAGCGACTAATTATTATGGAAAGCTAAAGTCTAGGTCCTTTCAAAGAGTTTACGCCCATGCTGACAAGGTTTACTGCAAGCAGACTTTTCCAGACTCTATAGCTCCCAAGGAAGAAGATTAACCTCATTGGTGGCACGCACTGACAGCTAACAATTCAAATTATGTACGTATTATCTGGCTATATGTGTATGCATCTAAGAACTTATATAGCGCGTTTTAAGAACCTGAAAAAGGCGCTACGTCACGATTGATCAAGGAATCGCCGACAGTAGTGTGGGGTCAAAGTCTATAGCTATTACGTCTCTAAGGTAATGCATATCTATAATCCGACACTTGCAACAGGTTTTCCGACGCATGAAAGGCCGTCTTTCGCATATTAGCAATTTTAACCCTCATTAGGTTATACGGGGATAAAAAAGCGCCACCCAAGCCACACTATGGGAAGCAAATAGAGCTTAATGAGTTGAATAGTGTCGAGTGATGCGATGCATATGACGTAGAACGGCGACGCGAGCGTTCAACATATGCGAATCAATCCTTAGTAACATTCAGTGCGTTCTCTATTAAGAACAACGTATACTAAAGTCAATTCCCGTTTTTGGGCAAAGTACGATATATTTACATTGGGGCGAGCGTCCGTGAAAGATTATCCAGTGTGCTCCCGAGTCACAGCTGAAACTAAAATGTCTGATTCCTCTGTGTGGTCGGTTGCTCCTCGGCGATCAGCCATCGCCTTAGAGAAAAACAGACCACGCGATTACATTTGCATATTTAGTCTCATTATCCATCGTGTGGAATCAAGAGAAGTCCCTTCCCTATGACAAGGTGCAAATATCGGACAACTCTGTACACTGGAGAGCACAATTCTATAAGCCAGAAGTTAAATTCAATGGCTATGTTGCCGGATATGAAAATCTAGAAACTGGGTCAGATAAGATAGTGTATAGTGGTTATGGGCATGTTGACAACCAAGAAGCACGTAGAGTAAGTTTTCGAATTGTTAAGATAATGTTGGAGTTCATCCCTGACATTGCAAAGATTTTGAAATTGTTGTCAATTTTAACTTGCAAGAAAGTTCCACAGAAGTTTTGTTGAACATATGTGCACCAAATGCCTTTGAAATATCAGAACGCTCGTGTTTCACGTTCTCTTCTAGTTAGTACTCGTGTTGGCGATGATGTAAATGTTTATTGTAATTACAGAAGTGCAATGTAGTTAGTGTTATGTTACCACAATTTGACAGTGAAGGTAAAGAATTACCCATTTTGTTTATTATTAAAAAAAGAAAAGATTGACATCCAAAGAAAATGGGCAACTATTTAGAAACAAGACAATTATGTTGTATGGGCGGTATCTGAACTGAAAAACATTTGATTTTGGTATATTGTTGTACATACTGTTCAAAACCTATTAATATAGTTGGCTGTTAGCAAGTATAAATCTGTGAGATAGTGCCTGGCGTTAGAAGCCTCAGATCTCGAAGTGAGATATCATAAGGGCAAATTGAATTTGGTGGCAGATTGCCTCTCACGCCTGTAATTGGCTGTTTTGTATTTAAGGTAATTTTGTTTGTAACTGATGGCATAAGACTGCATTACGTTTCTGTTTACACATAATCTGGGGCTAATTTGTAACCATGAAAAAGCTATGAGGGTAGCTGTAGCGGAATTTTATGCTGTTGAGTTAGCAAGTTTAAAGCAAGTTTAGGCGTGTTGAGATAAGGAGCGTCTGTAATGGAACATATCAACGAAAATTGTAACATCGATGCGTCATCGGTTTTTGGCTTGCTTCGGCATGTCTCTGTCGACTGTTTGTGATTAGCAGCATAACGGTGGCGTTGAAGAGGGCTAACTTCAGCAGTTATTATTGCCCGGATATGCCTACCTGTGATTATTAAGAGTGCGAATCGTTGGAGGAACGTTAGAGTGGCGATAGAAGTAGTGTTGATTTAGAAGTTTAATCAAAACAGTATACAGTAGAAAATTGAAAGGCTTGTTCGACCAAATATAATACGATCGCAAAGTAATTGAGGACTGGCTTTGAGCAGTGTTTAACAGTTTGTAGTATGCTCCATTTATTGCTTGAGTTACAAATGTCGTTGAGTATTGCGAGAAAAATTATAGGTTCTTATTCGCACAAATTTTTATTTTGGCGATAGAAGAACTATTGATTCGGAAGTTTAATCAAACGGTCGGCAATTTTACAAGGTATCTAACGCACCATTCATTTAGATTATTATTTACACATGTACTAAATTATACAAGACTAAGTTGCTTTAGAATTATTAACGCATGCAGCTGTTATTAAGGAGCATGTGAAAATCCCAAACTTTGCTAGAATAGACGAGTTATAGTTATTTGTCATAAATGTCTGTCCCTCTGAGTCCTAGTTCACATAACTTCGAGTTCATCGTAAATTACAAGCAACAGAATTTATCGTCTTCAATTATCTTTAAATGAAACTCACGGATTTATTACTAGCTTTGCAAATAAATTAATCACTGGGATTTGTGTAATGTCTTATTTACTCCGAGTGGAATTTGCTGCCTTCTTCTTTTGCTTGAATATTTAGTTTGGGTTGTGTTTTCTGTAGCCTTCGAAGTATGCTAGAGACCAGTTATAACGTTCACTGTTATAGCCATGCATAGAACTCAACAAAGGAGTTATTGTTTTCCAAATATCCGGAGAAAATGCCTTTAGTGGCATGTAGGCATCGAACTTGCCGTCAAGAGAGCTATTTCCTTTCCACCCACTGCGATCTATTCGGTCAACTGATGTGTTTCTTGGAATAAACATAACGTGATTACTTCCATATTGTTCTGTCCAATTCTTCATAATGATACTTATCATCATTTGGTCAAGGTACCACCCTTGACTTTTGTCTTTAATGACAGGCTGGAGAGCTATTTCACCAAACTCTCTGTATAAAAAATTAAGAATATCTAGACTTGATTTAGGCAGAAAAGAGTCTTTCTGAGTGATCTTATTCCAAGTCATGACACGCATACCAATATTGGACATTGGTAGCATCTTATATTTCATACCGTAATGTAAAAATGGCGCACAGCAGTCGGAGTTCAGAGAGAGTACTGCCATATCTGAACGTAACCGATAAATATCCGGATTAATCGGCCAGAGATCAGCATCGGATGTTACCAGATAGACGAAATCTATATCGGCAAATGTTGCACTCAACATATTTGCCGCAAATAGCCTTCCAACCTGACTAATGACTACTGCATTTACTATCGGTGAATAAATGTATATTAGAACAGCATCAAGTTCCAGGCATCTTGAAAGGACGTACAGAATTAATGGATCTGAGAAAGATTCATTGGAACAACCAACTACCAAAATAACGCTATGGAATCCAATTCTTTTCCAAGCAAGAGTTGTAAGTGGTAAATAAAACATGTAGTCATGTAAATTGACGTTGTCTGTCGTTACAGAAAATACTGCATAATTCCTGGAAGAATTTATTGTACCCTCAACACTTAGAAAATTCATCCAGTTTTTATCAGTATCACTTGAAGTCCGTTGGATGCTTTGTTCAGGGTGGCTCTCTTTGTCGTAGCATTTAATTCTTTTCAAAATCTGACTCTTTAGATCTTCTATTTTTATACGTGATAACGAAATTTCGCCATTTTTCTTAACTCTCGATTCATTTGAGACGTTTCTTTTTAAAAATGCAGATGGTGTCCGTTTTATCTGTAATTTGGCCATCACTGATACGGATGACTTCGAAGGCAGATATATATTCAAGCAGCATATGAAGATTGCAGCCGTAGAAATCATCAAACACAAAATGTTCCTTTTCTTTGATTTTTCCATTTGGAACTTGTCTTTTAAGCAAAAACAACAAAAATAATTATTTATAAATGCTCTGTAAGCTTTTTCATATGACATTTTATTTTAAGAACTTTGCAGTCCCAAATGCATACAAAGTTGACAAATAATATAAAGCAAATACCCGGTTTTGCAATTTGTTGCCTAGTACAGCTCCTTCTAAAACATTTACTGCAGGCAGCATAATTTTCCTAGCCGCATTCTTCTTTCTAGCACTGTTCTCAGGAAGAAGTAAGTATCCTGTATTGGTTATTTTCTTCTCTTTACGGTCTTCAACAGTGTAGCCTACTGCATTAACTCAAGCACTTCAGCTGCTCTGCGTAATACCCAAGTGATATTTCGTAAATTTCTCCAGCTCTTATTTCCACTGTGTCTAGGTCTTCGAATTTTGTTTTTCTTAGAGTACATAACCCTGACCTACTGAGCACTTGCTTCATAGAACGTTCATTGCCGTTCATCACTTGTCCTATTACTGGTTTGCTGTGTTCGTCTTCAACATATGCGCCTGAGACCTCGGGAAACACTATTGAAGAATTGAAACATTATAATGTCTTCACTTTCCTAAATTTGTCTGTCTGCTTTCAATGTGCCGTTTATCTTTCATCTTGCAACCGATGTAATAAGACTATTAGAAATAAATTTACAAATTGTAATCATGGTAAAATAATATAATATTATTTTACCATGATTACAATTTGTATTTGTATTTAGTACAGTTTTGAACAACTTCGAAATTTTGTGATGAAAAACCTTGTGGGTATCTAAAATATACTGGAAAACTGGGGCAGCAAATTTTGCGGAAAATATTCCGTTTATTTCCGGTAACCCTGTTAACAAACGTTATTTGTTAGTTACTGTGAACGTAATTTTTCGCTAATTAGTCACCGGGTTTTAAGCTCGCGTTTACATCTGAATTTTCTATGACGTAACTCCATGAGTCATTGGTTGTCGACTTGTTTGCGACCAATCAGCCATTGGGTTTGTGACTTGTTTGTGATTGATGATGGCGTCCAGCGAAGACGCGGGCTGATGTCAGTGCTCAGTGGTTTCTTGCTGGGCATATTCTAAATATACGCCTGTGATTGGTGGGCGTTAGCGCGCATTGACTAACATCTGCTCTGCATCATAGGCATGTTCCGACAGCTTTTCAGGAATATAAATTTGTTCGGCGGAACGTCGATTCGGTTGGAGTCCCTCGGAGGATTAAGGCATCGAAAGCGGATATTCGCCGACTTAGAACAGCTGGAGAAAAGAAGATCCGCTCAAAAGACTAAAGCATACCTAGTGGGCATGCTTAGGCAGGATGGATGCTGGCAGGACAGGCTATTACAGCAGCTCGCACACACAGATCCTATGCATTACTTCGCTATCAATTTGAACGTATGATGATGCACATATTCTACCGCCATAAACAGCTTAGTGTGGATATTTTGCCTCCTCTTATGGAAATCAATAAAGACCTTGAATTAAACGCTTGGTCGTCAGCGCTGTAAACGGACCTCGTAAAACGGACGTCATTCATTGATAATGAACAATTCCAACTAATAGCACGGTCCTTACTTGGGGACTTTAAAAGGCGTGGCGCCCGTTCAGACGGGCAGCGGTGGCGAAGGATCTCACAAGATTAATTCAATGCAAAATGAGCAGGCTCTAGGCCATACGGTCGTTATATAAAATCGTGTACATTTACATTTGTTTACAAAATAATAAAAGTAAGGTATCCTGTATTCCACAAGAGAGATGTATGGGAGGCGTCTATCTTCTTTTCTTGGCCCTTGGTCCTTGAAATAACGTCCGGCAATGGACGAATCCCAAGGTCGTGGATGCGGGGCCAGTGCACATCGCAGGACTTGCCGTTTACTTCCCAGCTTACCCTGATACCAAATTATACTGCTTGGTGTGCGAAAATAACTTGCTCAGGGTCGTTACACGGAGTTGAACCGGCAACCGCATGATCATAGACCAAACCCGTTACCGATAGACCACCGTGCTGCACACATTCACAAAGGCAGTGCAAAACTAATGTTTCGTCACCATTCGTAAATTTTTTTAAACACACGACATTAATTTTCGCCATACAATAACAGCAGAAAATGTGTTAAATTCTACCCCAATGTAGAATTGTTATGCATCATCAAGTGAATCTATACAAGAATCAAGAATTTATACAAGAATTCTCAGAATAAGGATCGATGAAATCGCATTTCATTAGGCATACATATGTTAAGTTTGATGCAGTGTTTCGATCGGTTTTGCTTTTCAACAAAGGCGAATTCGAGCTTGCAGAGCAGACATGAAGTCACAGGTAATTTACGCATGAATACCTCTGTCAACAGCAGATTAACTTGGCACCTGAAGGTAAACAGCTGGCGATGCGTTCGTTTCGAACTAAGCAGAGCTTGGCAGTTCGTGTACAGCAGGGCATAGAACATAGAGGGGCTTGGCCAGCCAAGCCTCTGCAATATTCTCAGAATGTGTACCGAGCAATTGATCTGGCCTCGACAGGCTTTGAGCTGCAAAACCGATAAAGGAAGCTAGGCGTCTGTGGACTGAAAAAAAAATTAAATTTTTTTACGTACTTAACAGTGTACTTAACTGCTTAACGCATTTTTAAATATTCTGAGCTAATGACATCACTTTATAATTGTTTTGAAGCCAGACATTACGTAGAAATTCAGTAACATTGATATAGCGGCTTATGCTGGCGTAGGACAAGCCTGTTTAACTGCATGTTACAGTATTTTTGAACGACGTAAAATATATGTCTTGTTGGCTGTGCTCCGCTGTATCTAAGGAAACTCTGCATCCCCCTTTCTTCCATTCCGGGCCGCAGACCACTGCGTTAGTCGGCTCAGGGTGATCTCGCCGTCCCTCTAGCTCGAACTGCCACCGCTTAGCGCCGCAGCTTTGCTATTGCTGGCCCTAGCTCTTGGAATGACTTACTTGCCGACCTTCGACGGGAGCTTCTTTCCCTCTCCCCCACCCTCTTCCGTAAGCGCTTGAAGACCGTATTATTCCCCAGTTCTGGGATGATGGGCCACTGATGAGGCTACTTTGAAGCGGCGCTTTACAAATTTACGATAACGATTACGATGTTTTAAAAGGCCGCAATCCTAATGTGCAATTCAATTATTGTTCGGAGACTATTAGACCAATAGCTATTATGGTTAGTCTGTGATAAGGAAAACACTTATAAACAAAGCAACAGACAAACAAGAGATATAGCCCTCTCCTCTCATATCTCGCCTTATCTGGCTACCTGGCTGAATTAAAACACAACTCTTTCTCAATATCAAGACTTTATTCCGCCTGGCTACCACTTGTGCAACACACTTCGACCCTCTAAATCATCAACTCTTGCAATATCAAAGCGTAGGTCTGGGTTAGACACGGCAAAACTGTTTCCTGGTGTTAGACATAGTGGCGATGAGTTTAGTACCTTACTTCCCGTTACAGTACAGGAAGTTGCTAAACTCACCGGAACTGTTCCATCTAAGTCATCACGACTGGACTTCATTTCGACTTCTCTTGTTAAATCCTGTTCAGATGTGCTTTCTATCCTCATTGCTCGCCTGGCTAATTTCTCCTTTGGTGAAGGCCGTTTTCCCTCAGCATTTAAAACTGCTCTTGTTACACCTCTACTAAAACCTGATCTTGATAAGGACTGTCTGGCTAATCATCAGCCTATTTCCAATCTGAATAATATCTCCAAACTGCTTGAACATCTATTTCTCATACGTCTTCAGGGGCATGTAAAATCTTCTCCAAAATTTAGCCCTTTTCAGTCGGCTTATCGTAAACAGCATTCAATTGAGACTGCTCTTGCTGGCACACTGAACAATATATTTAACTCAATGGATTCTGGCAAAGCATATCTTCTTTTATCCTTTGATTTGAGTGCTGCATTTGATACTGTAGATCATGGTATTTTGTTGTCTCGACTCTAAAATTCTTTTGGAATTTCTGATTCTGCTCTTAAGTGCATGTCTTCTTAACTCAAAGATCGTTCTCAACGAGTGGCAATAAACTTCGATTTGCAGGTCTTGTTTCTACTACATCAAGGCATTTCGTCACATCAGACATTCTCTGACTAATGACATGAATAAAACAGTGGCATGTGCGCTTGTTGGCTCTCGATTAGATTACGCAAATATACACAGTATATCCTCTTTTATTGTAAAAACGCTCTAGAGAGTTCAAAACTCTCTTTCTAGGGTTGTTACATGTTCTTCTTTAGCAAATGCATTAGATCGCTTTCGTGAACTTCACTGGCTTCCTGTTGAATAACGAATTAAGTTTAAAATTGCATGCTTGACCTCTAAGGCTCAGAACACTGGTCTTCCATCATATCTTAATACTTTGTTGACTCCATATCGCCCTCCTCTTGCGTTCTTCTGATACTGGTTTGTTGCAAGAATCCAGGTTCAGGACAATTGTAGGATCACGTGCCTTTAACTGTTGTGTTCCTCGCATTTGGAATCGTCTCTCACAAAAGGCCCGACTTGTAAACTCGCTATCATCTTTTAAATCACTTCTTAAGACTAACTACTTAACCCTGGCTTTTGCATGATTCCCTCATGGCCCCTAGTGAACATACATCCGCGCCTCAGATTCAGGCTTACTGACATTGCGCGCGTTACAAGTGCTTTCAATAAAAAAATAAAAAATAGCCAAATGATTAATTATTGTAATCGAAAAAACAGTCAAAAATTCGAGATGTCTACAACATCCAAAGAAAGCTACGATGTGGGAACTAGCTTATTTATAGAAGATCAACCAAAACATAATCGATAGTTGGGTAATTGGAATCGCGATAGAAATAATAAAAGAGTCAGAAGAGAATATGTGGGAGAAAAGTAATTTCAGTTTTTCACGAAAGACCGGCAAAAGTTTGAAGTGTTGATACGTTCATAGGATGAATCATTCTCTTAGCAGGTCTTTCACTTAAAACTGAAAACATTTCTTTTCCACAAAATCTTTTCCTGAAACGTACATTTAAAATGAGCGTGAACCCGTACCAATCAGAAGCAAGTCAAAAACAAAGTTGACGCGTCGACGTCATGCCGCAGAAATTTTACGTTGTTGTTACATTGTAAAGCTCTGCTATTTACTATAGCAACTGACATTACTTTGGGTCTTATACCCAGGTTTAACTGAAACATCAACTCCACTGCGATTGTTCACATATTGCTTCAAACAGGTCAATGTATAGCCGGATATCTCACAATAAGACGAAGTATTTTATAGAAAGAAATTAATCCACTCAGTTATTAACTAAATGCTCTTATTAACAATGGTAGGAATATTGATAGCATTAATATTAGCAGTTGTGGTACCAGTAGTAGCAACACCAGCAGCAGCAACATCAGCAGCAGAGGTAGTAATAGTAATAGTAGGAGCAGTACTAGTAGCTGTTGTTATTATTGTTGCTACATGAAGGCCTCTTTAATTGTATCTCTTAACTCAGTTTAGAAACTCTGCATCTATGTTGGCGTTGTTTCAGAGCGCCATGGATCGATACAAATGGATTTACAATTACTAGACCTGAATGGATACAACTTACGGCTTATCACTGCGTTATTCTTCTTCTACGACTGTTGTTTTCGTCTCTCCACAAACTCCCTTAGACTTCTACAGACAAGATTGCTCGTTCTTCTAGTGTGTTTTGTAATCGAGGACTTCGGTCGCTGTGTAGCCTACTGGCGTACTTCACGCCCGTAGTCAAGGGAACGGCAGGTTACTCGCACGGTAATCCCACAAAATTCATATTGGATGGTGAATTTTGATTGGTTCCCTTTTGATTCGATTATTGACAGATTGAGGTAGCAGAACAAAGAAGTGCACTTGGTTTAGTTCAACGGCAAAGGCAGCTTATATACTGCTCAGGCTTATAACGACCGACTGACTGCTCTTGTAGATGCTAAGGCGTTGTCGCGTCAAAGTCACAACTTGGTTTACGCATTGTGTCAGTTCAAACATTAGGCTAACTGTCATGCTCCAGCACTTCCGTGTCTCTGTGCATGTGTCCTTGTCTATATCTACAACTATGTATATGCAATGCCTCTTCGCTCTCAGTGTTAGTAATTAATTATTAATTAGCAGCTTTTCTAGCCCCGGCCTCTAATGTACAAGTTATCAGCCGTTAGCGTTACAGTCAAGCCGGAGTGGCCGAATAGTTTCATTAAAATATATGAATATTATTTTACCCATGTTTAACATTAATAATAATCTGAGAACTTCATTAGCGACACTGTAGTAGTGCAACTAAGAAAAATCGTTGTGCAAGACAAATTCGAAGGTGAGTCCGATCGAAAAGTCAAGAAGGGAATCAAAGGAGACATAAAAACAGTCTACTGATGAAATGAGTTCAACTGATTATGATTTTGGAATGCGACTTTGACTAGAGGCGACCATTGACTGATGTCTTGGGCGTTATGATAACGGCGCTGTAGTAGTATTTTAGATTACATTACATTTAGAGATGATTTTTAGTTGAGATCTGAAGGCCAAAACTGACTTACAGAGCGAACATTTGCCAGAAAAAAGTTCCAGAATCTAGGCGTAGCGGCAGAAAAGGCACGCCTACTTATATCGCATAGTCACAGATAAAAACACACGAGTAGAACCATTAGAAGACAATTAGCCCATTAATTTCGATTAATTCCGCCACTGAAAGAGAACATAGAAATAATGCATGTACTTTGCATATATTTTTTATACTTTTAAACCAGTCGATCCCACTCATCTACGGTTCTAACGCTAATTTTCGATTAAGTAAGTTCTTTGATAATAGAGACATCTGACCAATGCAGTCTATATAATTCACACATATATAGTATAGGCTGTGCGTAATGTGCCTCAGCTAAATTCTTTAGCGTCCATATACATAATAGTTCCTCGCATGGGTTGAAGCACCTTCTTGGATCTGTCACCGTCGACTGGGACACACAGGGGTATAGCGAAGGCTGGTCAAAGTTGTGACGACGGAGGCTGGTATTCGGATGTGCCCTGGGTGTTCATATCTCGAATGCTGTCCGTCTGATCCATATCTAATAGGCCAGTATCTATGTTTTCCGCCGACGGTTTCCTCTTATTCATTTTAGGGGCGCTATCCGTCGGGTCCAATCTATTCATAAGGGCATCCCTATCGTTCCGTTCCTCGAGAGGTGGAGAAGGATGTTAAAAAGAATATGGAGAAGAATGTGGAGGTTGCTGTTGATGGCGGTGGCGTTGGAGGAAGAGGATGAAGAGCATGCGGAGGAAAGAGAGGTGTAATAGGTGGTGGAAGTGGTAGTCCTCCGTTAGGATCTCGTCCAGACGACGTTTATGTTGGCGAAGCAGTCGCAGACCATGTAGTCGATGAGGTTGCGCTCCCAGTTTTATAGGTGCTGTTGATTGATCAGTTGGCCAAGGGCGCGGATCTTCAGCCGAACCAGTTCGCCGCTGGAAAGAGACGGCGCAGGAGCTGACTCATAAATACGTCCCACCAAAACCGTAATAGGTTGCTAATATGCACCGTTTCCGTCTCATATTCCAAGTGACACTTCAGTGTATTATACCTGAATCTTCTTCCTCTAGTGTGTGCGGATCGTTCCAACCAATTGCAAGTGTCATCACCAGCGAGAGGAAGAGTCGACTGTCCGCCAATGAAGCGTGTTTGGGGACTTCTGTGCAATTTTAATCTCGATAAACGTCTGTCATTTCCTGCCAATTTTCTTACTTTTGTCTGTCATCTTTGCCTCACTCGACAGGTACGTTTTTCCTTTAGCGCCTATGTAGACTCCTGTGATAACGAAAAGGTTGGGGTTTGAAGTAAGTCACAGGGTAGGGTAAGCTGAGGTAAGGAAAGTTATTATCAGGTCAGCTTAAAGGAAAGCCATATCATTGCGATAATAATATGTTATTTTATTGACTTCAACACGACAACTCCAATCTTGCCAGTTACCGACATTTTATTCTTCTAGACACGTTCTTCTTATACACATGAACACGCCCCCAATCACTGTGCACACATATATACACATCCAGTGTACGCCCTCATCCCGTCACGCCTCACCGGCTAGCAAAACCGTGCTTACATTACCTTTATCCCTCATTTTTCAAGCTCACAAATTGTCTTTCAAAATTTGTGAACTTGCCACCATTACATACACAACTTATCTCAATAATGCAATCTTATCTACTTTATACATCAATGTAATCTTATCTACTTTATACATCACAATCTTGACAAAAAATCAGCAACCGTATTCAACTGCCCTTTCTTGTAATGTATTACTATATCAAAGGTTTGTAACGCTAATGCCCACCGTACCAATTTGGCAGACTTCGACATAGATTCGGTTAAATAAGTGAGTGGGTTATGGTCCGTGTAAACATTAATTTTGGATCCAATAACAATTTCTTTCAATTTGTTCAATGCCCAAACTATGGCATAAGCCTCATTCTCAACAGTAGCATATCACATCCACTTGTAAAAGGAGGTTACATTATGTCAAAAGGAGAAGTTGAAGAGAAGAAAGACCACTTGTATCTCTTCTGACAAAATTCTGTGACGACCTGTTATAAGTCTGTCCATACCTAACTGGTTCTTTTTGTTCCGTACCCACTGGAAAATTTGTTCTGGTCCCACCGCTGCCACCAAATGTGAACTGTTATTTTATTGACTTCAACACGACAACTCCAATCTTGCCAGTTACCGACATTTTTTTTCTTCTAGACACGTTCTTCTTATACACATGAACACGCCCCCAATCACTGTGCACACATATATACACATCCAGTGTACGCCCTCATCCCGTCACGCCTCACCGGCTAGCAAAACCGTGCTTACACATATCATTGCGATAATAATATGTAGTGCGAGGAGCACAAGTTAATCTAAAACTAGAAGCTATCATCTCAGAATAATCATCATTTGTTTATATTCTTAAACTTGAAACTTGAAACTTACTAAAGCGCTGATAAAGCGATATTTTCACCATTAAAACACTCCGAATGCTATTTTCAACTTTGAACTTATTTAAATTGTTTCCTAATAGGTCATAAGTTGAGAATGAAAGTCAAATAACTTCGATGTATTTGAGCTTACTTCTGAATACCATATAACTGTGTACTAATGACGATAAATCTACAGAACTTAAATCCTATGAAGTTTAGTCTGCTAGCGTTAAACTGATACATATATGACCGAGCTAAAAAAAGTGCGCTGTATGAAGGAACAGTGCTTTCTGTGATTCAGAACAAGTTTTGCATGATTGCAGACAAAGGCGCTAGTATTAGCTGCTAACCCTAAAATGAGTCAGTCTCATATCCAACATAGCAAGGGGAGAAAATGCGCTGAAGAGCAGACAGTTAATTTAGCACCTAGCACTCTGCATGTCTAGCGAAGGCCTTACAAGTCAGCCACAAGCGGAATACTGGATAGTCATCCAGGTAACGAAATACCAGAGGCATGAAGGTCCCATACGACAAATACAGTCTGAGCATTATGCAAATTAGATCGGAAAGACAACAAAATATGGATATGAATTCTGATTTTAGCGGTCAGAGGTGTTTGCCAGTCCAGAGACCGAAGGGATTTTGGCTAGAAGCGTGCTAGTACGCAGAGAGGGATCTGTCGGGAGAGAGATCAGACGGAGCAGACGGATCATTAGGAAGAAGGATTCATCGAGAAACGGCTGAAGGACTCGAAGATAGAAATTCAGAAGACGGGGCGAACGACGACGACAAGTCTGACATGAAGAGTGTGCAGAATTTCGTTAACATGAATGTGTAACGGAATAGATTAGATGAAGCTGAGTGCTGTCGATTCACACACAGACTCTGCACGGTTGTACAATGTGTTAACGTAGGTGAATTAAATCATTATTTTACAGTAATCCATTGTCTCATTATACATTTATTATTACAGCATTCAGTTAGCGCCGCTTCAAGAGTATAATCACATGGAATTATCAACTTCTAATGCGCCAGTTCTTAATATCTACGGCACGACCGAGGACGCACAATTTGTGAGACTAGTTCACCCACAGGCGCCTGAGTACAGGGCCGAATCAATCAGGCCACATATAATAGCCTACTTGTTAAATATCTCCATGTCTATATTTGAATAGCAGATAGTATAAAAGACTACTGAGATACGAGTCTGCATAACTTTAGTCTTGATCATTTGTGCCTTTGTTCCACAGAAGCTCAAGATATGATTAAAGATAAATTTAATAAGAGTTGTCGTTTCAGCCTAAACAAAGTCGACATGTGGGTTAAGGAGTGAATTGGAAGCTAAGTAATCGTTGATCCGAGGAAGTACAATCCGTTCAGTTAATTTGGAGATGAAAGACAGATTAGAAACTGCAGACCGGTAGTTCGAAAGGATTTCTAGTTCAAGTGATGATTTCATGAGAAGAGGGGTAACAAGAGAGTTTTTGAAAAGGAGGGGGAAATTACCCGTAGATAGGGAGTGGTTAACTATTTTTGTAATGATTGGGACAAGGACAGACGCACAGTCTTTCAATAAGGAGGTGGGTATAGGGTCAAGTTCATAATATTTGGATGAGTTTAATAGATTCAGTATTTCAGTCTCTGATGTGGGTTGAAAGACAGAGGTGAAGGTGGTGGGCAGTGATGAGGGGGAAAGGAAGCATCAGCAAATAGATTGCAATTATAATTGTAATCTGACATTTATAAAGCGCCACATTAAGAATAAACTCATCAGAGGGGCTACGGACCCGAACTAGTGATACCACTGTCAAATAATATAGACTCCAGGCGTTTGCGAAACTTCGGGAGGGACAAACTGAGGAGCTCGAGCCGCAGCTCTCAGGAAAGGCGATTCCAGCTGTTAGGCCAAACATGGGCAAAGCTTCTAAATTGAGCTGTAGCTCAATAGAATAGAATGTCCGGAAACCTCTGGCGAGAGTATATGGAATTGATCATAGCAAGCTGAGCACGACCACCAAGCCAGACGAACTGGGTCTTACCACAATTGATTCGGAGGCTATTAGAGGACATCCAGAGACCAAGGGCAGATGTTGCGTCAAGAATCTCCTCAACCAAAGAGGAAGCCGCATCTGGGCCATGAGTGAAGTCTTTTGTGTCGTCTGCATACCGGTGGACAGCAACACCCATGGGAAGGAGAACCCGTGCCAAGTCGGCAGTGTACAGAATGTAAAGGAGAGGGGCCAGGACAGAACCCTGAGGGGGCCAAAAGGTACAAGGGACTAGGCGGAACTTGTGGGCCCAAAGATAATACAATGGGAGCGATCTGAGAAGTATGATTGAAATCAAAGAAAGGTAGTATCAGTAATGCCAAAAGATGTTTCCAGACGCTCCAAGAGGAAAGAGTGATTCACAGTGTCAAAAGCAGCGCTAACATCTTAGAAGGCAAGAAGGGTAACCTGTCCACGGTCAAAAGCTTCAAAGACGTCGGCCAAGAGACGTGTAAAAAGTGATTTAGTAGAGTGAAACTTCCTAAATCCAGATTAAAGAGGAGGCATAAGGGAATTAGGGTCAATATAGTCAAACCGTTGGACGGGCACATAGGCCTACAATATCTTTCAAGAAGCTTAGAGAGGAAGGAAAGGTTAGATATAAGTCGGTAGTTAAAGATGTCATTGGTGGTTTTGGAAAGGAGGGAATGTAGAGTATGGCTGATGGTACTAATTTTGACAGAAAAGAAAGAACAAAAGGTGTCAGCTATTGAGGAAGGTGGAAGAGAATTTGGAACTGGATCATTTCCAATGGAGGAGTTGGTTAATGATTTTCCAGACAAGGCGAGAATTACAGGATCTGGACCGAACTAATGAAGAGTAAATTCTCTTTTTAGCTGCAGCAAGAAGTTGATGATGTTTATTTCTGACAGATTTAAGAGTATTTACCATATATTACGTAGAGATTATAGTAAGCTTCAAATTCTTGTGGCAATGAGAAATTGATCAAAAGCGAACATAGTCTTATTCCTCACCTACAACACACTTCAATCCTCCCAACCCTCCTATCTTCGTCAATTATTTACTATCCAACCACTCCATTCAACCCGCTCCTCATCTGTCCTAACACTTCTTCGCCCTCCCGTCACCTCATTCTTAAAATTTGGAAATCGCTCCATAGCCATAGCTGCCCCACCCCTTTGGGATAAACTCCCGCCAGAATTGCGACAGTTGTCTGGTCAATCATGCGAACTCACCAACACTTCACCTCTTTCAGTTTCTGCGCAGGTCTTTCACTCAAGACTGATACACTTCTTTTCCAAAAATCTTATCCTGATTCTTCCTCTTCCCCTTATCTCTCTTCTCGCTTCAATTTCAAACATCATCCACCGTAGCCGTCCGACTGTCTGCCTGACTCCTGGATCTTGACCTGGAACCGAACCCTTTTGCCTAGCGATTTTGTTTTGACTGAGCGCCTATGAATAAGCTGGTTCCCGCGACTTAGCTTTCGTTGGGATCTGTAGAAATCTCGAGATTAAGATTGCGATTACGATAGTGAGTTAATTCACTAAAAAGCGATCGCGTATTTAATCTCAATCGCAAGAGGACGGAAGTATCGATAATCCAACTGCTAAGTATGTCATTTTGTTTTCATTCAACGCCATTTTGATGAGCTGGACGAACAAAGGATTCGTAACTTCTGTATGCATTTCTCTACTGGTTTAGGCGAGTTAGATTGTTTCTGTCATTAATTTCCATTTAAGTATTTATGCATAGTTTTGTATAATTACGTGCTACTATAACTCATTTTCATATTACGAATAAGTTTTCTGATTTCAGAGGTCATTTAGTTGTTTCTTAAATTAAACTGTTTCTCTTCCGAAAGCAAAATGTTGGTTATTGTTATTATTTGGATTAGTTTTTCTGCATTTATTAAGCGCCATTACCTGACGACGAAGCATCAGTCGATGGCACTTAGCAATTGTGAGTAAATTACTTGCTTACGGTCCCTACACAGTACCCGTACAAGGGGAGGCTCGAACCCGTACGCGCAGTACTCTGCGTCACTAGTCGGGCGCCCTGGCCATTCAGCCACCGCAGTAAAGACGATGTGCTGTTGGAGGATGAGCACCAAATGGTGGCTGAGGTTCAAGATAAGGAAGAAGTGGATAGGCAGTTGGAGAAGAAGACAATTCGTCTAAATATAAAATCTCGAAAACAGTTCAGACTGGTGTTAAATTTCGTCAGCCACGTCAAAGCCAAGATAATGGGCTTCTCGAATAAGCAAGTCAACAGAAATTACAGAAAAATGGATATCTCTCGTTTCTTTGGTTTGTGAAGTTATATTTCTGATGATTATCACACACACACACACGCACCCACTCACACACACACGCACTGAACCCTTTTTGCCTATCCATTTTGTTTTAACTGAGCCCCTGTGAATAAGCTGGTTCCCGCGACTTATCTTTGGGTGCTGTAGAAATCTCGAGATTACGATTACACGCACACACACACACACAAGTAATAAAACAAGTAATAACTGTAATGACAGACACCACATAGTGAAACTGTTGTGCTCTGTGTTGCAGACTGTCTGATATCAAAGCACTTGCACTTTAGCATGCTTTCAGACAGTTTTGTCCAATTATTTTTAAAAGATAGCATTGCACTCCAACTATTGGTCACAATTTTTGCAGTTTACTAAGTAAGTAAGTACGACATTTGTTAACACACCATGTGTCCATCGCCTGGGTGAGGATTCATAGGTGTCGATGAATGAGTCACTTCGGTCAGACAAGAAAATCAAGACGCTACAAATAGGTCAAATAGGTCTTAAGCCGCTTTACTAGTGGTTGTATTGGTATCTTCTCTGTTTCTAGATGTATGTGGTTTCAAGAGCGGCATTCTTCTGTACAAATTTTAACTTTGACTTTGCTGTTTCCTTTTTGAGTTCACACTTGCAAGAGCTCTTTAACATCAATTATAATCTATTTTCTCCTCTCAGCTGTCTTTGAAAATGTTGTCCAGTCTGGAATTTGAAACTTATCTTTCAGCATTAATATGATGGTTTTGTAAAGGCCTTTCAATCAATTATAATTATCATTAATCCCAGTATCAAAAGGCTTCAGGTAGCTTTTAGCAAATATGGCATCCTAAAGCAATCATTTTGCTCAAAATGCTAAGTCGACAAAAGTCTTCATCATACGTAGTTGTGAAGGTGAACATTCTGTGAAGCAGAATGTTTGACGTCCTTTATGCCCTACATCTGTCGCATCTTGCCATAGTGGCCAAGGAATTATGCCAATGACTACTAGCATTTCAAATGTGGAAGCATTTTATATGTTATTAAAGCATGTTATCCATAGAAAAGCTGGTCCATATTTTTATGTAGATAAATTGTAAATTTGAACTTTACCTAAAATGTCCTTCAATGCAAACCCTATGTGGATCTTTGAAACCTGGCAAGTAATTATGTATCATAATGCTTTTTGATAAAAATATTTTCAATGTTTTAACCATAATCTCAAGATTTCTACAGTGCCTAGTGAAAATGGCACATTCAGACTAAGCCATGGATTTACTCATGACATTTAAAAATCAACATTTATATTTTGATTTTGTTCTTCCTGAAAGTGACCCCCTTTTGCCTACCGATTTTATTTTGACTGAGCGACTGTGAATAAGCTGGTTCCCGCGACTTAGCTTTCGTTGGGCGCTTTAAAAATCTCGAGATTACGATTACGATTGATCATACGCAAATGTAAAGGTGAACATTATGTGAAGCAGAAAGTTTGATCTTTGAAACCTGACTAGTAATTATGTATCAAAATTGGTTTTTGATAAAAATATTTTCAATGTTTTAACCATAATCTCAAGATTTCTACAGTGCCTTGTGAAAATGGCACATTCAGACTAAGCCATGGATTTACTCATGACATTTAAAAATCAACATTTGTATTTTGATTTTGTTCTTCCTGAAAGTGACAAATGAGCATCTGAAGGAAATCAATAGTACTAGAGACTTCATGAAGCAGTTTTAGCAATACAGCTTTATGAGCCGGATCTAAATGTAGAACTGTAATTGATTGTTGATCAAGAGATGTCATAATTGTCACCTTTTCATAATCTTCAAACAATCTCACTAGCACTTAAGAAAATACTCCTTGCATGGGAAAATCGAATCAGTTTTGGTCTGCCATACTAAATGAAGTTAGTAAAAAATTTAATGCTGTAATAATATTATGTATTCTTAGTTTCAGAATAATCATTTTGTAAGATAATAATTGGTGAAAGCTGCGCTTCTATCAACCATGTCGGAAAGCATTTACACGATCATTGCCTTAACATGAGAACCAATGTTCATAATGAAGAAAAGTCATATATATACCAGTTACATCAGAAATCATTTGCACAGGTTGATAATCAGATGAGTCATATTAGAACTGATACTGGAGAAAGATCATGGAAATGTCAGCTTTGTCAGAAATCATTTGCAGACTTTCGTAATATCAAGCGTCATATGAGAACCCATACCGGAGAAAGACCATACAAATGTCAGTTATGTCAGAAATCATTTGCTCAAGAGAGTCATCTGAAGACTCATCTGAGAACCCATACTAAAGAAAGACCATACCAATGTCGGCTATGTCAGAAATCATTTCCTCAAGAGATTCATCTGAAGAATCATCTGAGAACCCATACTAAAGAAAGACCATACCAGTGTCAGCTATGCCAGAAATCATTTGCTCAAGAGATTCATCTGAAGAGGCATCTTAGAACCCATACTGGAGAAAGACCATACTTATGTCCATTGTGTGAGAAATCATTTGTACGAGAGAGTCATCTGAGGAGTCATCTGATAACCCATACTGGAGAAAGACCCTACTTATGTCAGTTGTGTAAGAAATCATTTGCACAAGATAGTCATCTGAAGAGTCATCTGATAACCCATACTGGAGAAAGACCCTACTTATGTCAACTGTGTGGGAAATCATTTGCACGAGAGAGTCATTTGAAGAGTCATCTAAGAACCCATACTGGAGAAAGACCATACAAATGTCAGCTATGTCAGAAATCATTTGCAGAATTGGGTCATCTAAAGAGTCACATAAGAACCCATACTGGAGAAAGACCATACCAGTGTCAGCTATGTCAGAAATCATTTGCTAATTTTTGTAGCATGAAGAGTCATCTGAGAACCCATACTGGAGAGAGACCTCACAGATGTCACCTATGTCAAAAATCATTTGGAGAAGCTTGTTGTGTGAAAAGTCATATGAGGTCTCATACTGGAGAAAAGCCTTACATATGTCACTTCTGTCAGAAATCGTTTTCATGTTCAGGCAGTTTGAGAAGTCACATGAGAAGCCATACTGGAGAAAAAACGTACAGATGTATTTTTTGCAAGAGATCATTTGCGCATTTAAAAGATCTGAAGAGGCATACAAGAATTCATGCTGGAGAAAAACTTGATGTATGTGAGGTTTGTCATGGATCATTTATAGAACCTAGAAATCTAAAGAGACATAGAAGAACCCACTCATGCGAAAAGTCGTTCATATGCAAGAAGCCGTTTATGGAGAGTAATTCGCCGATGAAGCATTTTAAATCCCCTCCAGGATTAAAGCCGCAAGATCTTAACTTGAAGATAAAAGTAATTAACCTTTTTGATCAATGCACATCACTGAGTAGTCCAAATATTAATGATGAAAGAAAATATCTTTTGCTGAAGAAGATACCACATGATTTGAATGAAATTACAGATCTTCCAAAGAAAATTGGAGTTGGAGAATGTATTGATATGAAAATATTGAAATCACTTGACACTGTAAAACATTTCTTGGCAAAACCTTATGGATGTGGGATATGTGATGGATTGTTTGAAATAGAGAAGGAATTTCGAGAGCATTGTTTTAGGCATGGCTTTTCTGCACCTGATGATTTATTTGTTGACCTATGCTGAGTATATTTCTCCATAGTTAACTCAGAAACGATTTAAATACGCGTTTTGTGTATTGCTGTGATATCATATGCATCGTTCTGTAATAGGCAACCCTAATTTAGTGGGACTTAGGTTCCTTTTGGGTCTACCATTTGTATCCCAACAATCTATGCAATGGTCAGTGTATTTGTTCTTTTCTTTGTTCATTTTTGGAATCAATAAAGTTTTCATTCATTCATCTTTCACAATTTTTTCTAATTACTAAGCATTTTGCTGTACAGAACAGAACGTTGAGCAATAAAATGTCGTGCCTACCAAGAAAACACACGAGTTATTCGCCACATGACTAATGAACATGTGGTGGAAATGTGGGGCAAGAAATAGAATAAGGCTGCCATTAAGAGAAGCGGAAATATCAAATGAAACTGAGTAGTCTCTGTGTTTGACAAAGACAGAAGGACCCGTCGAGATTGCTTGCACTGAACGAAAATGAAGAGACAAAGGCTGAGAAAGTACAGGATTTTGAGCAAAAAGAACTTCATGTCTGGAAATGTTTTGGTGAGGCACCTGTGTGGGGGAATGGCCATTGATAATAAATTGGGAAATAGACTTGAAATTTAGTATTCCGTATTCTGTTTGGCAAAGCGTTTCTGATTTGAGAGTCACGTTTAAAAAGACAAACTTGTCGGATTACAATTGCTGATGATACTTTTTGGTGTCTTTCGAACATGAGTGTGCTTATGATTACATTCTATATATGACTGAGATACACAGAACGAGAACGTAACTTCCAGTACAAAATGTAGGCATGTTGATTATACACAAACGTGAAGGTTAAAATTCTGTTAAGCGGTATCTTGGACCTCCTTTACACCCTAAAAATAGGCAGAACGAACTGATCAAGGTAGTGAATTCCAAAACTTTGGACCAGCTACCAAGAGGACCCGAAAGCCCAACACCGTTCGGATATAGGACAAAGCAAGAGCCAAAGTGTCAACGGATCGAGTGCAGACTGAAACATTATGAAGTATACGTTGCGCTTCGTACATCAATGTAAATAAAGTGAAACCAATATTGCGTTTCGTTTACCTACGATTACTTGTTGGAGCTAGTTTAACAGACTGCTGTATGTATTATACATTCTCCAGATAATGAATATGTTATCATAGGGAATCAACATTCAGACGAAATGAATGTGCATAAATCATTCCATGTCAAATCAACGCATCTTCCGACAACATCATGTCCGATTTTCCTGAAAATTGGCATTTATTCATCTTGACAAAAAACTTTCAAAACTATTTAAAATAAGTCAACTCTTGTCCGAAATATAGTTCTTTGAAATTAGACCAACGCATATTGACCTGAGTAGATCAAATTGCTGTATCTCAGGTTCTTTAGCGCGCGCACACATACACCTACACACACACACACACACATATATATATCTTATTTTATCGACATATAGAAACACACGTACAGGTCATGTTTGATTTGAGAACTGGTTGTTATACCAAGATTAAAGATTTTGTAAGACTTAAAAAAGTTGGTTTGAAGTCTTTTAGGCGCCTATTCATTAGATACTACAGTACAGGTCAAAGAACAGTACAGAAGCCAGGGATAAGTGCTGCTGAGTTATCTTTAGTTGTAGTCAGCAACTGAGAAATATACGGTTCGATTACGTCGCCTAGATACTGTGAGATCATAGAAGAATAAAGAGACGGCGCTCACACAATCATTTTCGTTCTCGAGTTATTCAGCTGTATTGTCTGCAGTTTCTTGGTGCAGTGAACAGACCTGAACCTGCTTGCAAAATAACTAAACTGCCTGGGAGCTACGTCCTCAATGTTGCGGTGTGAGCCGCCAAGGCTGGCGGTGGCTGGAAGTTGAACCTTTGCCGAGCACAAGCTTCATCAGATACGAGATCAGCGTAACTCACCTAGATATCATTGCCTTTGCTCTGATCTTCGGCAGCAAAGTCATCCAGAAGGTCGGGGTGGAACATGGACCTACTAGAGAAGGATTTAGATGGATAAGTATATCCATGTAAACGCAAGTGAAGACTCAAAATGACCATCGTCATAGGCCTACACTGTCAGTGCCATTAATGATATCTTGTTTATAAGGCTGAGTCACAGCGAATTCGTAAAAGTTTCGGCAACTCACACCATACCAAACCTAATACCTGAACTGGTGGAAGCTCTAGTTTGTTTGCATTTTTGTTTGCATTCGTGCGGTTGCCCTTTGCTCTCAGGATCTCTCGTTGATCACATTTTGTGCACAATGCAGATTAAAGGTTCAGAGACGCAAGCCTTGTTTTGGGACAATCTGATCCAGGATTTTGCATAGTTTGGTCGATTCTGTGACAAACTTAATACATGCATAAATAAACACAACATACACTCGTGATAAATATAATTCTTGGCGATAACTATATCGTGCGAAAACTTGTTCGTTATCTTGCACATGACATCAGATCTCTATCAGATCACATCTGTTTCATTTTCCACCGGCCGAGTTTTGCTATGCGTTTTTATACCAGAGGTTTCATGCAGTGTTCGCGTACTGTTCTTGAGCTTCGTCACCTGTTAATACTGAACAGTGCAAAAGGATGCGATCATTTGTGGTTTTACTTGTGGCCTTCAACCTATGTGAGTCATTGCTTAACATGTATATGATTGATTGATTGACTGACTGACTGATTGATTGATTGATTGACTCTTCATTGATCACAAATTCAACGTATCAGGTTACACATAAAACATACAGTTTGCCAGGATACAAAAGAAAAACCCAGAAGGGACTAGGGTCCCGCTTCAATAGGGTCACCTGTTAACATCAGTAACGTAAGATGGCAATCGACATGTAAACAAAGCAAGTATCATCAAGTAAGCAAACTAAATACGTTATGTACAATCCGAACATAAATGAAACTGAAAATAAAACTATATTCAAGTCCAGTGCATTAGACACAATTTTAAAAAGAAAAAGAAAAAGAAGCAGAAAGCTAATGGTTTGTATGAACAATTCAGTTAGCAGTCAAAAGATGTTGTTAAATAGTGACGCATCTGCCTTTTAAACAATTTCAAACTTATCAACATACGAATGCTCATTGGTAAATCGTTCCAGATTGAAGGACCAGCTCATTTAATATTAAAAAATCGAATGTTGGTGCGAGCAACAGTAAAACATAAAAATAACCCCGAGTCGTAGTAAAATATGAATGATTATGAAGTCTTAGCAAGTTAACTTAATTAACGGCGTTTCTATTGTCTGAACTATTCTAATCTAACCTAATGACATCAATAGCGTCATTATCATTATACTTAGGCCTAAGTCATGGAAATAAAACCGTTGTCAGAATGGTCGGAAAAATAAGAAATCACACTTTGATGGGTTAGTAAGTGGAGACAGACGAACTGTAAGTTTAGATCTATCTGAATTACATGTAAGAACTGGGCAGTGAATTCTAAATCTTCGGATCAACCATCTAGAACGCCTTAGGCTCCACATTGTCTTAGACAAGAGTCAATTTGTCCATTGACCAAGTGCAGTATCTTCTACAATAATGTCTATATATTCTCTAACCACCTTGTCTTACATACTGTCTTGCACGAGAGAATACAGTTACTGTGGAATACGGCCTTGAACTTATCTAAGAACTACACTGGACATCTTGCAATAGACATCACAGTGACTGTCCTGTATTACAAAATATTATATGTCGCACTGCTTATCAGCCTAATGAAGAATTGCGTGTAGGTAGGTCTGTGTGTGTGTGTCAGTGTGTGTGTGTGTGTGTGTGTAGTGATGGCATCCAAAAATAAAATGTTCAAATTGTATGGGAAAACACTGCATTTTTTGTATTGTCTAGAACCTGCTAAATATTTACAAAAGATTGCATCAATAAGGGGTGCCATACGAAACTGAAGTTTTACCCATACACGTTGCAGAGGCGAAAGTGACAAAATAGTTCTTCAGATTCCCCTTAAAAACACCTCATTCAATATTGAATGCGCTTGGTATATTGCCGTGTGATGTACTAGTCCTATGTCCTGTTAACTTGAATTGGTATAGTGAATGAATCGTTTTTTGCAGTTTTAGAGGGCATACAAAGCCCGACATATTGCAAATATCGGTGCTGAAATTGCAGCCTGGCCTCTTTCTATTAAGGTTTTTTTTCAAGACCCTAGGTGTAACCTCAAATCTTTGGTGTAATCAACGCAGCGGACTGAAGTACAGGAATGAAACAATTGCATAAATGAAGGAAATATTTGCTCCTGATATTCCACTTCTAGTGCGCTGGGACGGCAAGCCTCTGCCTGGTATTTCTGGACAGCCTGGAAAAGCTGACCGCTTACTTATTCTTATGTAAAGAAGTAGTGGAGCACCTACTAAATGTGTCCAAGTTTCAGAATAGCACAGGACAGACAATGGTTAATGTAGCTGTAGCGCCAATTACTGGCTGGCATCTTGCTGAGAAAGTGAAGGCCTTTTCTTTCGATTCTACTACAAGTAACTTTGGGGTTAACGCAGAATCTGCATTCCTCATTGAAGAGAAGATGGCATAAAAGCTACTGTATATCTCCATCTCTCCTGTCAACACTGCATTTTAAGTTATCCTTGGCGGTGTAATCAATTTGTTGGTTATTTCATCTTCCGGACCCAGCACACAGCTCTTCTAGAGGTTCCAAAGTGCATGCCCTACTGATGGCCATGACCTTGGTATAGAATTGCTGATGGCATGTCGGATGACGAAACAGCAGCATGAATGATGCTGTAGAATTATCTATGACATGCTTGCAAAAGGAGGGTCAGTACAGTGATAACTTTAGGAAGCTACACGGATCACGACCCTCCGGGGGTTGCATCCTGGGGCCATGCCAGATGGATGGACGGATGAGGCTATATATTCCCCCAAGATTTTCCTCTTCCGATCCGAATACTACATTACCAAATATGAAGCAAATTTGCTTTTTAAATCAACCTTTTCATCTGCATTTTCTTTCTCGAGGCCTACTTTACCGCTTCTTCATCCATTCAGGCTCCACTTAACGATCCTGTGGGCTTTGGGCGACTGGTAAATTTAAGGCTATAAATTTAGATGTGGCGAAAGTAGCAATAAGAGCTGTATCACAACACACTCGTTACCTCAACGAGAGACAAGTCGCCTTTAACTGCTTTGATAATCACATCACTGCTACAAGTAAAGCCGAAACGGTGTGCAGGCTACGAAAACAAAGCCTTGCCAATGCCATCCCATCTGAACTCAATGAAAAAGCATTGCCTCATTGAAGCTTACAGTGATATTTTGGACATAATATTTGTATATGAAAAGGAACATAGCTAGGTGTGCCCCAAGAATTTACAGAAAAAGTTTTATGAGCACCACGCCATTGCTTGTAGGTCAGGCGAGGCCCCCGACATTCACTGATGGTGCTCGTCCGTCTTTCATGATGGGCGGTGAGCAGTACATTACCGGTGGAACGGACACTAGTCCAGGAGAGTTTCCATGGCATCTGTCTATGGAACGACAAGGCGGCGCTACTTGGTCGCACAGCTGTCAAGCTACACTTCTGAGCTCAGATTACGGTCTCACTGCCGCTCATTGCGTCGATGGCTCGTAAGTGCAAAACAGAGAACCAGACAATCAGTTACTAGGAGCTATTTTAACAAATAAAGTTCTCGGCTGCATATAATTTTACTCGGTTACGCATAATTTATTGTAGGCTTAGTAGGCTACTTAGTACTTAGTCCTTCCTGTGCAAGCCTGCACATCGGACAACACAGCTTCTCCATTCATCTCTGTCCATCATTATTCTTTCCTCCATCGTCCACGATATCTCCACACATCTAAGATTGTCTCTGATTGTATCCGCCTGGTCTAAATCCCGCCTGTTTCTTTCTCAGTAATCCTCATGTAATTTAGAATTCTGTCGAAACCCAGACTCTTTTTCTCTAGCTTGATGACTTTTTCGTTCCTTTTCTCTTTGGTTGAAGAAAAGTGAATCTCCGAACCCTGACTTCCGAAGATCGGATATTCTGAAGGCTTTTCTGACAGAAGTTTGGCGGTCCACTATCGATCGTAAGATTGTAGGCCCTATTCTTCATCTCTTCTCATCATACCATTTGATTACTGAATATGTTTCGTTTCAATCGGCGGTTACAAGCGCACCGCAAAATCTTCTTCTTTTTCCCTCTTCGGGCAGGTTGAGATTTCCTGTTGATGTATTTTGAGGCGGATTATTCTAAGCAACTGCATGCAATATAAAATAGACTAAATAGACTTTGCCCAGCAACAGGTGACTGATTTTAATCGTTATTTCTCGGATACAATATTTTATGCATGGCCTTTGATGCTAGCAGCAGACAAGAACGGTTTGCAACTTTACCTCGACTTCTATCAACGCAAATTTCTGATACAGACAACTTGAGGCGGACGCTATATTTTATTTTCTTCCAAAGTCGCTTTATGACATTTCACGTACTTTCACATATCATGACTTCACACCTAACAAGTTTCATTGGTGTATTTGTATTTATGGTGGTCGAATCTCAAACATTCAACTGTTAATTATTTAAGGCTTCCGAGCAACATGAGAGTTGTCGCTGGTCAGTATCTACAATCGGACATTACTGGAACTCAGACAGTATACATTACCACATACCAGATGGTAAGTTCGCCTATTTTGTAAAGCAGGTTTGCACCGTGACGCATTTAGATGCACCTTGTGCGTCTGAGATTTTCTCTTCCTGAACCCGTTCGATAGGCTCAGTCTCTTGTGTCATTTCTTTCTCAGCTTACTTTTATCAGTTGACTAATTACGCTCTGAACATAAAATTGTAGGCATGCTAACTCAATTACAGTCGCAATGAGAGTTCCGAAGTTTGGCTGCTGATAAAGAATACTGTATTTGTATGTATACGTGTATGTTTGAATCTGAGCGTTGTGCAGCGCCTTTCGACAACCTCTCAGAACAGTTGTGATCATGGCTGTCTAATAGTTCTAAACAAATGCACCTTAACACCAGAAGAGAATGTAAACTGAGCTGAGTTAGAAGAAACAGTACGTATGTTCAGAACAAAACTGTTCCAGAAGGTTGGGCCAACGCGTGAGGGTACATCGTTTTTTCATGTTTATGTACGGATTGAAGAGACCAGAAGAATATCATGGGCACTGAGGGAAGCGACCCAACCGGGTTAAAGTGGACGCGAAAAGCTACCTAATTTATTCCAAAAGGAGGATCCGACCAAACAGAATGAGCTTAGACATAATTTTTCCAGGACAAGAACTTAGTACAGTATGTGTCTTATATAAGCGTCAGGAAGAAAGAATGGAAGAAGGTCGTTGCACCAACCGCCAGGTTACGCCGAGTTGACTGAGGCAGATGGCAGTGGGAATTATCCAACCTGCCTAGCAAATTCAAATGATTAGACATGGATAGCTTACCGTCGATGAGTACTCCCAGGTCGCAAAAGGGGCGATGTGAAGCCTATGCTAGGTATGAGGTGAGAAGCTTTTCTTGACAGATTTTTTAAAGTCCGCCTGTCTTCTATCTAATCTAACCTAATGACTTCTATAGCGCCGTTATAATAATGCTCAAGGCATCGTCGATGGTCGAGTGGTCAAAAGCGCAGTCAAAAATCATATACCATTGGAGAAGCCAGTTAGAATTCCGATGGGTCAGAGAAACCAAAAGCCAGGCTACGGTCGATAAGCTAGTTGGAGGAGGTGTGTCTTTAGCTTAGACCTGAATGACATCACAGAACTGATCGAACGAATAGAACTTGGCAACGAATTCCAAAGACCCGCAACCGACAATTCTCTGGAACTAGACACTGTCCTTGTACGAGGGACAATACTAAGAGTTGTAGTGTCCACTGATCGAGTGCAATATTTGTTGGTATGACGGTTGAGCTTAGAGGTTGAGCCTACAAGTCATTATTGTTCAGAGTGCTATGGTTTTCATAAGATCGAGCACAATGAATGACTTTCCCTGTTGGTGATTTGCTATTAGCACGAGAGTTACGGAGTGGGTCTTGCAAGCTATTCCAATGATATCTGCATTCTGAACTTTGAGACGCCAATCACTATCGGAGGCAATATTCAGCCGGCTACACTTCCAGCTGACAATAGCAACATCTACGCTGGTTACTCCTGCGACGCTATAGGATGGGGCACCATAGGTAAGAGCGCTGATATGCTGCTTTAAATTGCACTTACACGATTAATCATCTTAAATTAGTGATGATAAGTAGGCAAGGACCGACGAAACTGTTATTCCAATATAGGCTGACCCCGAGTGTGCAAGGCTACACGTCATGAGGCCGAGACCGGAAATCACTAGGCCACACTTGGACTCTCAGAACAGATGCAAATCTCATCTTTCTGAATTTTTCTCATTGCTTGTTAGTTATAGGGGCAGTGTGTGCACACTTCCTCGTAGCTAAAAGCATCTGTGCACACCCTATATATAGAGACGGTATAGTGTGTTTAGTTTGTGTTACCTGGTCGTCTGAAATAGCAATTCCTTTTGTAAAGGTTCAAAAATAACCTAAGTTGAAGCAAGATAATGTGTCTGGCAACACAGGTTCACCTCTTCAGAAGGCTTCCATTGAAGTCATCACTACCACTCAGTGCCAGTCTCTTGTTGCTGGTGTCGGTGGAGCTAATATTTGGGACAACCATCTCTGCGCGTACGACCCGGCTCATAACGTTGACGTCTGCGGCGTAAGTTGGTCTATATAGATTTACTAATGCGCATAAATGTTAGTGAAGGTTATGTTAGCACTTCATGTTGCGCAAGCCAGCAGCCTTGTTCTACTAGTACTATTTTCGTCTCAAATATCAATCTTCTATTGTTCGCAGTATGATTGATATTATTTTAACAAAGGAAAATAATCCGTTATATTCTTCTAATTATTACTGTTATTATTATTATTATTGTTGTTGTTGTTGCTAAGCCAATAAATATGAATTTGAATCACGGGATGATTGCGCCATATGGCACCTTATCATTGCGCCTAATTCCCCTTGCGGAACTGTGGAGGCTTTTTCTTCGAACGGCAGAGGCAGAATTACAAAAGGCAATACCTATGGCCGCCTCATCCTTACTTTCATCAGTTACTGTCCTTGGAAAATGCTCAAGGTTCCGACCTTCAAAGCTGACACCCTTGCCTTTCCTCTGTGGTTGTGCCCAGCACAGACGTCTACCGAACTTGCTGCCCAACTAAATTTGACTTTATCTTAAATCCAGGATAAGCTCATATCTGCTAAGTCTAAGCGGTTTGTAACACGCCCTTTCCCGCCCTGATTTACAACTCGGATATTCCCGCATCTAGGAGGCTGCGCAGCCGGCTTGAGATGTGTTGGCGGCGATTTCATTTACCTTCTCATCTCCTTAAATTCAGACGCCAGTGTCGTAATGTCTTTAAACTTGTCTCAACTGCGAAATCCACCTATTTGTCTCATTTGGTCTCTGTTTGCTCCTTTTCTCCTAAGTTGTTATGGCAGGCGCTAACAGGATCCTACACAGCTACAAATGCAACATAGTACCGAGCACTTCATCGCACTCTTCCCTTGCTGGCATATTGCTGCGCTTCTTTTCTGACAAGAAATACAACAAAGAACGACAGAAAGCAGAAAAGGAGGCGGCGAATTCCAAAGCTTCAGACTAACCACCGAGAGCGCCCAGGAGACCACTGCTGGTCTGGTGCGCGGCACAGCAAGAGCCAAAAGATCAATGAATCGCGTATAATTTCCCTGTATGAGGAGTGAGTAAGGGGCCGCGATAGGTAGGCTGATTTAAAGATAGTGCATTGTGAACAATAAGACAGATTTTAAACTGGATTATTTGGTCAATGGATAAGCAGTGTTATGAATGCATCACGAGTGAAGTATGTAGCTATTTAGTATTATTTTTTGCTGCTGTAACTACATTCTTTTCTTTTTAGTAAGTTAAAAGTCATTGTTGGAACTGTGATGCTGTTAATATTGATACCACTCATTAACTTTTTTAGGCAGCTGTAGCTACTCGCTTGCGAATTAAATATTAACTTTTCAATTAAAATTTCAATGAAGCTTTTCTAAGCCATTTGCAGCTTGACTTGATAAATAGAAAGCAGACATAACCAGAAAACATGAGAATTTTGACAAATATTTTATATGGACAGTTTTTCAGCATTCACTACAACACGACCAAATTAAGTGCGAAAGAGTTGCTAAAACAATCATGATGATAATTTCAGGGTAGTAGTGGTGGCTCACTGAATTGTCCAGACGTTGTTACCCGCGTTGCTGGTCTTTTATCATGGGTTGTATCGAGTGGTACTGGTAATTGCCTCAGCAATTACCCATTTATCTACACTCGCACCAGCGCCTACCTGGGCTGGATAGCGTCTCATACTCCATAGGATGAGAATTTCTCTTCAAGACAGCGATTCAAGGCAACCGGCATTTACAAAGTCAATGAATGGAAGCGGACTGATTAACTGTTGTATTCAACTTATGATAGTTGCGGATTTAATTTTTGAGTTGTATATTTGAAGAATTATTAAACGTCAAAACCACCAGGAATGTTTAAATTTGTTAGAGGTAATTGTTTATTTAGGTTTTCAAGATTATATCTCACGGCAAATACTTGAACTGAACAAAAACTTTTATATATAGTCTATCTATAATAAATGCAGAAATAGAAAAAAAACAATAGTAGAATCAAATCCCGATGCCCATATTCTGCATATAATAATGAAGAAGAAGAAGGAGAAGAAGAAGGAGAAGAATAAGAAGAAGGAGAAGAAGAGGAAGAGGAAAAGAGGAAGAAGAGAAGAGGAGGAGGAAGAAGAAGAATGATGAAGAAGAAGAAGAAAAGGAAGAGGAGGAAGAGGGAGAGGAAGAGAAAAAGAAAGAGCATTTTCTTAAGCCAACCTCGAGAGGCAGCCATGGCTACGAAGTGTTAACGACTTAATTTTCTTAGCCTTGGCATATAACAGCGGGTGGCCAGTCCTGTCCATCGCAGCGCGATCGCTGTCCACCGACAGGGTACGGTCGTTGTACTCACTATTGCTCAGTTGGCTAGAGAGTTGGAAGCCAAAATCTCGGCGAAGATTTGAATTCCAGATCTTTCTTTTGAAAATACCGAAAAATTTCTTGTTTGGAAATAGACAATTTCACCAGAAAGTAGACCAACAATTTCAATTTTACATATTAATGCAGCCCACAAAAAGTGTGTTTGTGAAGATTTTAAAAATAATTCGGTGACGAAAGCCGAAAGTTACAAAAAGCGATTAAATCAGTGAGCTCAGCAATTTTTATAGAATTTTTTTATGTCATAAGGAATGTTGAGTTCTATGGGACTGGAATAATTTTTAAATATTCAAATTATTCATATTTTTACAAACACATGCAAAAATATATGGTGGTGTTTGGGGTTGGAGAGGAGAGAGAGATAAGAGGAAGAAGGGGTGTCAGGATAGGATCTGTGAAAGAGGTATGTTTTCAGTCTTGAGTGAAAGGCCGAAGCAGAAATTGCAAGCGGCGGAGCATCGACGAGTTACGAGTTTGTATGATGGGTCAGAAAGCTGTAGCAATTCTGGGGGGAGTTTATTCCAGAGTGGTGGGGCAATATGGCGAACATTAATGTCGTATGGATAATAGATTGACGATCAGTGGCGAGACATTAATTTTGTGCGACCTTTATACGTTAGAAATAATTAACTACTATCAATGCACGTCCTGAATGACGATGGTTTTGCGAGGATCAATGACAACGGTGATGACCACATAAAATCCCTCTACCCGATTCCGATCCAATTCTTTTCAATTAGTCACTAATGCTGAATTGCCACAGAACCACTGCGATGTTAAGCTGACATACTGCGGATATATTACAAATGCTGACGTACTGGGCATATAGTAGATGCGCTGGAATCCACTGCATCGACGATTATACTACGTATTGAAATCATGCAATACTCTTATACTGAGTTTTAATTCCTCAACGGCTATTTATGCTTGAGGAGTTTGTTACCGGAAGAAAAATTATGAAATGCACTGTATCATCAGATACGTGGATGTTGCCCCATAAGTTTGTTTTCAAATTGTTTAGCGATGAATAAGTTAAGTGATTATGCTAAA
The DNA here is from genome assembly GCA_964023275.1 of Norana najaformis. NCBI lineage: Eukaryota > Metazoa > Annelida > Clitellata > Crassiclitellata > Hormogastridae > Norana > Norana najaformis. Next base: position 2,273,591 of record OZ029928.1, read on the forward strand.
TAAAGTGTCCCGATGCGGATTCTTCCCGGCTGACCAACTGCAATTCGAAGGGACTCTCCAACGAATTACGACTCTGAAATGTGGGTTCAAATCCAAGCGAATACCGATTGAGTACGTAGATAAGATGAGACGAGATGCGCTGAGATTGGATAGCATGAGATAGCATAAGATAGCATAATATAGCATAAGATAAGATAAGATAAGATTAGGTAAGGTAAGGTAAGATAAGATAAGACAGGATAGGATAGGATAGATATAGGATAGGATAGGATAGGATAGGATAGGATAGGATAGGATAGGATAGGATAGGATAGGATAGGATAGGATAGGATAGGATAGGATAGGATAGGATAAGATAAGATAAGATAAGATAGATAAGAAGATAAGACAAGACAAGACAAGTGTAGATGTAAATGTACACGGCTTTATAAAGCGACCGTATGGCCTCGATCCTGCTTATTTTTCAATGAATTTATCAGGTGAGATCCCTTACCAACGCTGCCGGTTTAAATAAGATAAGATGAGATGAGATAAGATACGATAAGACAAAACAAGGCTAGACATGATAGAATTGGATTGGATTAGATTACATTAGACTAAATTGGATTGGATTAGATTAATGATTTTTATTATCCTTAACATGCTTTATACTAACTGCAACAACTGCGGTTTTACCACCATCCAAATAGCTAAATTAGAGAAAGTCGTATTCACAGTCGCTCATCCGATATACGATTCATGCATGGTTCATTGGATTCGGTTAGTTGCTGGGTAAATAAATATTCAAATACATGAATTATTTATACAAGAATAAGCAGAAAGGTTGTACTGGTGCTTCTGGGTATAAAGAAAGGGAGGGAGACATTGAGGCAGAGAAGGAGACGAACGAACCGACGGATGCAGACTGTATTTGAATCCTGTAATTGTGATTCGCTGGTGTCGAGCATTTTATACAAGAGCTTTCTAGGTAGTGATTTCCATAATTATATGCATAGGCTTCAACAATGTAACAGTTGTCTGATTGCGACCAAACTCGATATTATTGCTGCCCGTTTATTGATTATACGATTTGTGGCTCGGTCTATTGGCAAAACACCATTATTTTAAGGACCTCCACATATTTAGCCTAACATCGATGAAGTTCTATATGCAGCATTAAGCAGCTGCCGTACGAAAATCAACTCTCGACGAAAATCTACTTTCGACTCTAACCACAAAGTTCTGACCTAAAGTGATGAATCGTCTTGAAGCTGGAGTGTTTGCCTATATAGTGTTTCTAACTTCCTCAGGTGAACAATAAATTAGGCCTAAAAACAAGACCTGTGCTCTTAATAAACATAATAAATTAGTAAAGAATTTTCCAAGTAAAACTGCATGCTAGGAAAGCCATGATAGCGGAAGTACGAGCTTTGACCTATAGCTTACTTTTCCTTAGCCGAGATCATGCCCATTGCAGCGTGTTTCTAGCTTGCTTAAATTTCATTAGCCAGCTAAGTGTTTCCTTATATCTAAATGTCTTGTATTTGCCTAGCATTTGCGACGAAGTGCTGTTTAGTTAAGCACTTATTTACTCTTCTCTCGGCAGGAATGAGTTTTTAAGCTTGCTTTTGTTATTAGCCTCCAATGACGAGATCTACCTACCTATTGTGATGCCTTTCTATCCTCTGAGGTTGATGGTATGTGTTATGTGGTTGTTTGAAGGTAACTTTCTGGAGGTGAATACGACGAGACGTAAGCCGACGTTCGCCAGCTCCTTTTTCTCTGATTACGGAACACTCGCCTATCCGTCTTATGCCGTAGATGGAAATTACGAAGCGGATTTCGCAGTTCATCCGTGTTTCCAAACAGACGACGGACCAGTTGGGCCGTCGACCTAAAACAGATCGTCTGGATCGACAGGGTCGTTCTGACCAGTCGCGGCAATGATCCCTTGTGCTCCTATTGTGGTAAGTATTTGGGACATGATGCGTCATCATGTAAATTATTTAGCGCCACTACAATCGACACAAGAGGGCGCCATAGTCTTCGGTTGGTTGTCTGTTTGAAAGACAGTCAACCATCTAAAGTTGCACAGCAAGAGTGAAACGTTGGCTACGGGGGACGATTGTTTGAGCGAAGTGGAGCAATGGCTTCTCCAAGTGCCAGAAACATTTCTTTTTCCAAGCGTTCTGACTGTTTCTGAGACCATTTTCTTGATTCCCCGTCAAATAGAATCTGCATTTCATAACTGTCTTCTTAGTTGTTCAGAACTGACTCATCCGCTGTAAGTCTTGAAATAACGGATTGCAATTTGTTAGGAGCGACGTTCATAATAAAGTCTGCAAAAAGTTTGAATGCGATCAGGATTTCAGTAGAGTTCCTACCTGATATCAAGTGTAGGCCTATATTTTGACTTTAAGACTAGCTTGGCAAACTTGCCAAATTGTCGCATGTTTTCACTGCACGCGACAGACACTGCAGTGGCTCCCGGATAAGGACTTGATTTCGCTTAAGATCCTTCCACTGATTGCTCTTTTAGGTCCAGGATAGATCAGAGAGCCCTGCGTTTTTAAAGCGAGCGAACCGGGTCCGCAAACGCTGCGCTGTGCAGTACAGGAGGAGCTATTGGTTCCGAATCCGTATAGATTTAATAACGGCCAGTCCAACAAAAATTTCCGACCCTCTATCTACTTCGACCTGGACTCTGCCTCCACTCACAACTTTAGTATTAATTCTCCTGTCCGCAATTCAGATGTGCTTTTTGACCGATCAATTTTTCCTTCGCAGATTCAACCCTATGCTTGACTTCAAAATTGCATCTACCACCGCTACATCCACAGTATATGTTAAATTAGACTATTGCAATTTACTTTCTCGAATATTTACACCACCCAAATTAACAGCCTTCAAGCAATCCAAACTGTTCTTGCTCGCGTTGTCACCAAAACCCCCAAACACCCTAAAATCACCCTCGTTGTCACATCACTTGACTGGCTTATAAACCCGAACATATAGAGTACACAGTCCTATCACTTATCTACAACCCAACAATCCTCTCAATAACCAAACCTCTGCCAGTCACTTACAATCCAATCTTTCCGCTCACCCGTTTCTCTTCTGTCCTAATAATTGTCCGTCTTTCTGTCAGTTCATCCTTAAAATTTGGAAATCGCTTCATAACCATAGCTGCTCCACCCATCTGGAATAAATTCTCGCCAGACTTACAGCAATTATCCAATCTATCCTACAAATCACCAACACTGTACTCCTTGCAATCTATATGCAGGTCTTTCACTCAAAGCTGAAAACACCCCTCTTCAACAAACCCCATCCTGATTCTTCCTCAACCCTTTATCTGTCTCGCCACTCCAATTCGGAAGACCACCTATCATAACCGGCTGACTACCTGATTTTTTAATTTGGATCGTGGCCTAACACTGAACCTGACCTCACCTGCAGATAAATTTTTTGACTGAACTCCTGCGAATAAGCTGGTTTTGCGACTTACCTCTGTTTGGGCGCTATGGAAATCTTGAGTTTACGATTATGGTTTGCAATACGAGTTAGACAACTTTAACTACAGTGACCGTGTGGCTAAGGCGTCTTTTAAACCTGGGATTGAAGCCCAGGCTGTTATATTAAATCGACATAGATCAATCTGTCGACCTTTGAGTGTCAGTGCTATCATCTTAGATATGATGGCCTCTTTAAACCGAACACTCCACGCCCAGATTAGCTATCAGTTTTTCATTTGAACCTTTGTCTAAACCTCGCGTCAAAATATTATTGTCATCAAAAGGTCTAATTATCACTTAGCGCCTCTGGTAGGTTGTGAAATCCTCTATTCAAATCATCATATACAAGAGTGGATAAATACACGTCGTCAAAAACTTAAGGATCTGTTTCGCTTGTTTCATCTTTTGGTCCCCATCACTTTTGGATCGAAACCCCGGTAGTCGTAACATATAATCAATCAATTTAGTATTTGTTTTACTATTCGTGAATTGAATGTGCTTTTTTATTACAGGTTATCTTCAGGATAATTTTACTGTTGGACTAACAAATATAACTCCTAGTTCAAACACGGTCGTCCGAGATAAATATCCACAGTGTGGAACATATCCTGCAGCAGTCCCTCTTGACGCCAACGTTGCACTCATATGTGGTGCAAGGACTCCAGGACTCCACCAGGAAGATACCTAATTGTCCAACAGCCATTAAATGGACCTGGAAGTTTAACATTGTGTGAAATTGAAGTGTGGCCCAAGCATACAAGTAAGAGTTTCAAGTCCTCGTCGTTCAGTTGTACAACGGAATCCCGATTCATTCCTTAATAATTGCCAACACATAATTTGTTGCCTCAAATGTTAGAACTGTTTCTGGGTATATTTGACCTGCTGATTCCAGAAAAGGCACCAGTTTTCTCCCAGCAGGTCTAGTTTTCGAGATATAGAACATTATGCCATATACCAGTCCTTGCCTCTGCTCGCCCATAAAACATAAGGCTATAGCTATAATTATGTAGTGCTCAATTTATTATGTGATACACTAAATAAACATAATAATACAAATACTTAAAAGAAAATGGTAGTACCTGAAACTGTACTTATATGATACCAAACAGAACAAGTTTGTTATAAAAATTTCAAGTCATTCGACACCGAAGAAGCTCCTTTTGTACGATTTCCGAGTGTGGCATCTGCCGGAACAATCGCGCATAATATTCCAGCAATAGTCTGCCATCATGTGTGCATCCCATCTTCCTTGATATCGATTTTCCATTGTTTTGATGTCTTGGTGAAATCTTTCACCTTGCTCTTCGCTGAAGTCACCAAGATTCTCTGGAAAGCGATCTAAGTGACTGTGGAGATAATGGACTTTAATGCTCATGTTGCAGCCAAGCTTGTTGAAATGAAGAAGCATATCCTTTACTAGTTGTGCATAATTGTCTGCCTTCTTGTTGCCAAGAAAATTTTTACTTACAAGAACAAAGGAAGACCAGGCACAAGATTCGATTTCATTCATTGATGGTATGAAAAGTGGGTCATTCATAAGTTGCCTGATCTGTGGACCATCGAAGATTCCAGCCTTCAATTTTTCCATTGTAATTCCTGGTAACTTGTGTACTATGTATTTGAAGCATGAACCTTCTTTATTCAAAGCCCTGACAAATTGTTTCATCAGGCCTAGCTTTATATGTAGTGGTGGCAGTATGATCCTATCTCGTGTCACCAAAGATTCCTTGATTACATTTTGAGCTCCAACCACCATGTCTTTCCTCGAAGGCCAATCTTTTCTTGTCCAATGTTCATGCTTGGCTCTACTGTCCCAAAGACACAAAAAGCAGGGATACTTTGTGTAGCCACTTTGTTGACCAAGGAGGAAATTTGCCATCTTCAAGTCTACACAAATTACCCATTGATGTTCTTTGTATTTTATCTTTTCCAGTACTAAAGAGATGGCATTGTACTCTTATTTCATCTTGGTGGAATGACCGATTGGAATAGAACCAAATTTGTTGCCGTTATTTAAAAGCACACATTTCAGACCACGTTTTGAACTGTCGATAAAAAGACGCCAATCATCTGGGCTGTAATCCGACAGACCAATTTTCTTCAATAAGTTGCTGATGTCATTACAGAATACTAGGTTGTTGTCTTCGGTAAAGAATGGCAGCAAATCCTTTTCTCTGTTTCTATAAATTGTAATTTTCGTTCCAGGCTGAAGTGCATTCTTTTCCTTTAGTCTGGACGCAAGCAATTCAGAGGACTTAAGATGGAAAGATTTAAGTCCCTGATCAGATCACTCAACTCTTTTTGGTCAAAACGTTCACTGTGTGAAGTTGATTGGAAATCACTGTCACTGCCCCCACTTTCTTCACTTTCGTCATCTTGTCCGATATTGGACATGCAAGTCTCATCGTCTGAGAGCTGAGGTAGTTCGCGAAAAGGTGGAACTGGTACAATATCCGAATGCGGAACAGGTCTCCTGGCTGAAGGTATATCAGGGTAAGACAACTTGTGACGATTATTTCGATTGATGCCTATGATATTAACCATACAAAAGTAACCATCGGTACACCAAATTTCAGGCAGCTTCTCTTTCCAATTGTCCAGTGGCGCAATTGTTCAATACAAGTTTTGCATACTGTATGAGGAGCCCATTGCTTATCTTGATCTCCAAGTTTGACACCAAAATAACCTACATATGCTCTTTTTACAAACTCAGAAATCGGTTTCCTGTTTGCTTTTAGTGTGTATTCCCCACAAATGTAGCAGAATATGTCTGGATGGTTAATGCAGCTCCGTCTGGAAGTAGCCATAACCTTAAGGATGTTCGCATCTGAGGAATTAAATGACTAACCTAAAAAATAGTAAGAATATGTAGTTATTTAATGCTCACATTCACAGATTGTTCTTGCGACCAACTCTTCATATGCCCTAAGACGACTGCGGCTGCTCTAGCTTTCAGGAGGCGGTTTATATAGGCTATAAATGCTGACTTCAGCATAATCTATTTACATAGTTCGAAACCATGAAACGCTGTATAAGCACAAATAAATTCTAAATGAGGCCATGAATTTAGTGCTGAGTAAGCTGTAGGCTACGGAATAGTTATTTCGTTGAATCAGCAATATCTCAGCACGCGGCAAGATATGCTGATTTTACATTATAAGGATGTAGGCATTATATGAATCAGCAAGAATTATAATTAGCCATAAATAAAGCTTATTATGACATTTTAGTTTTGCCAAAGACATCGTTTAAAGAGTGGACTGGGTTTTCTTCACAAAATCGACGATATCTCAGAAACTAGACCTGATGCACTCAATCCAATGACATTTTCTGAATCAGCGCCCAAAATTACCCCAAGAACAGGTCTAAAACCGAAGGCAACAAGAAAAAAATTTTTTTCTGTTGGCCAGTGTAATACATGGCAGCATAAGTCGAATATAATATTTTCGAATTCAGAAAATCTTTCCTTGAAGAGCCAGACATTTGTTATCCTCATTCTCAAGTAACAGATGTTATACATACACTGATTCTTGTTTTGGCTATTGGCATCGGTTGATGCTTTGCACATTAGACACAGGCCTGATAGAGGTTCCAAATTTCAATTACAATTACGTGGCTACTCATCTGCTCACACCGCTGATGCGTGCACTGATAGCATTTGCAAATATTCTTCCTTTACGCTACAGGTTCTCATTGGAAACGACGGGCAGGCATTAGATTGTTAGATAATGGAATCGGAGCAGTAGTTGTTGGAGCAGCAAAGGCTTGCATGGCAAGGTGCCAGAAAATAAATGAATGCAATTCCTTCAACTATTGCTCGCACGACAACTCGTGTCAAATGAACGGTCATCCGAATAGAGTCAACTAGTCAGACGTCTCAACTTCTTTCGACCGCAATTGGTGGCAGCCATATTATGATTAAAATGTTAAAAATGTATGTCTAAGACTTTTATCATAGTTATTTTAATGAAACTTTTTACAACTTCGGCCTGTGACATACCGCAAGACTTCTTACAAATATTCAGGCGTTTATATGCACCAATCGTTTTAACATGCCGGCACTTAAAGACCGGTGTTTAGAAGAGGCCGACTTTTATTCGTACTTCTGTTTAATAGTCTTTCCGCCGTTTTACTACTTTGCTATTCGATAGCTTCAAGTTTGAAATCAACGTATTTATGTTTCTTTCTACCACGAATACCACTGACTGGCGCCAAAACACGACTGTACATCTTTCTCAGCTTTGACTGCCATGTCCAAGTGACAACCTATAGCATCCCCACTGGCATCCAGAATTTTGACCAGCACCCCGGCGCCTAAACAAGACCCAGCTTGTTTAAGAGACCGGCGTTTATTTGCACATATCGTTTTACCCCAAACTCTGGCTGCTACAGGCTCTGCCGCATATTTTGGACCCGGTGCTTAAATGAAGTTTTATAGCATTCTAAAAACTCTGATTCAGGACCATATATTTCCCAAATTAACTGCTTTTTACTAAAAACATTGATTTGTTTCCTTTGTTCATTATTGTACCATTAAATGTTTTAATGTCACTAACAATTTTATTCTATTATGTTTTACCAATTTATTATTGCTATGCCACCGATTAGCGTGTTTTTCCACTGGGTTTTTATTTTGTGAGCGTGGAAAACCGAACTCGACAGTTCTTGAACCTGCTGCCTACTTGATTGAATAACATTCAAACCAATATGACAACCTAAAATCAATTTCCGTATTTGCAAAACATTTTCAGATTAAGTGTTACTTGAATTCAAACTACAAAGAGAAACAGGCAACACAGAATAAACAAAAGTGGTACCCACAAACAACTCTACCTCTTTCGTTCGCCAAATTTACATAAAATTGAACGCGTTCACGCCGAGCAAAAGAAAATCAATCAAGTTTGATTTCTACAAGCCACGCAAGACGTTATCATTTAACCAGCATAGTTCAATTAAACGAAATTTTTAGATTTCGCCAAACAAGAGATCAAATGCAGAAAAACCAAGTTCCTGCTCAGGGACTTTCCTGTAAGCAAAATGTATCGAAAAGTTCCTACCAACTGCCCGAAAAATTGTCGACAAATTCCTTCAGTACATCTTTTAGGACCTTGAATACGAAGCCAACAAATTGTCGCGGTTCGGAATTGTCTGTGTTCCCAATGTGTTCTTCCAACCCACTAATCTCTCCATTTCAGTCTGCATGTCACAACTTTCATTCAACAAGATGCTGTTGAAAACGATATCATGTGCTGCATGGAAAACGGTAAGGTGACAGAACTTTTCTCTCTAATTTGTCTTCTGCCTTTAATTTTGTTGACCATTTGCTTCTTTTGGATCATCTCCAGCACTGGTTTACACCACACCTCTAAGTAAACTGCTGGACACATTCACTAGAATATAATTTCTGTTTGGATGACATCCAAATCTACATTTCATTTCACAGTTTGTATTGTCACTCGTCTGTACAGCCGTTTTCCAATGCATTAGAAGAGCTGCGGTCTTCGATGGTGGCTAATAAACTCCTCCTTAATCCACAGAAGGCTGAATTTCTACAATTGGGCACTCCGCAGCAACTTAAGAAGTTTGAATAGCTTAAATACTTAAAGCTGGGAAACTCACCGGTTGAGTTGACTGATGGTGCTCGTGATTTGGGTGCTCTTTTGGATTTCATCATACTTTTCACAAACTATATAAGTGTTATTGCAAGTCATCATATATGCATATTTATGATATACGCAGAATTAGGCGCTATGTATTAATAAAAGTGATTACATTTGTCTCACAGTTTTGAAATTAATATGTTATGGTAACAAGTCTGTTAACCCGTTTTTGCCCAGTGTTCCAATATCGGAACATTTCTTAAATTACTTACTTACTTCCATTTTCGCGTCATCTGGTGAATACAAATGAATGCCTGTCATGGTAAACAGATTTTCTGAGCTATATTGATGAAATAAAATTAGTAATTTGTACGAATAAGAGTTTTCTGGACGGTTTTTATGAGCAGTTGCTGGCGAGTAAAATATTGACAAATGGCGACGATAAGGTATGTTTATTTCAAAGTGATTTAAATAATGATTTTTCTAGAATTTGCTATTATTGGTACTCCTATATCGCTCAAATCGCACGTTGATTTTATCGAACTTTTATCACAGAGTTTAGTTTGGAATTTTGGCAACTTTATTGTGTGTTCCATTATTGGAACACAGGGCACAAGTGGTAGTACAGAATCTGGTTACCGTGCGTCCCTATCATATTTGGTAATGCACAATGTTATTCAGCTGGGTTGAAGATTTTATTCGCTTGCACAGCCCTGTCATACATGTCAAAAACAAAGAAACTGTTGAAACTTTTTCTTATCGATGTCAGCGGCCTTTGAAGCTAAATTATGTCGTTCTGGATTTGATGGCTGAACTTCCTGCTGGCATTCCTTTCAAGCTCTATGGTGACCGCTTCTTCACCTCATTGAACCTTGCTGAATGTTTGCGTTACAAGGGCTATGGCTACACAGGCACAGTCATGTCCAACAGGATGAAGCACTGTCTTATAACAACGAGTAAGATACTGGTGAAGCAGCCATGAGGGTCCATGGACTACAAGCTAGATGCAAAGTCAAACTGTATTGTAGTTGCATGGAATGACAATCAGCCAGTGTACATGATCGGCAACGTTCATGGTGTAAATCCCATTGGATCATGTTTGCGTTGGGTGTCAGCGGAGAAAAAGAAGATGTCTCTTCAGGTTCCGGATGTAGTTGTAAAATACAACATGTTCATGGGAGATGTTGATCGTATGGACCAGAACATTGGCAGCTACAGAGTTGTTGTACGATCAAAGAAATGGTGGTGGCCAGTTTTCGTATTCTGCGTCGAGACCAGTTTACACAACGCCTGGCAGCTGTACAGAAAAACCGAAGAAGGAACTGAACAGTCAATTGATTTATTGGAGTTTAGGAGAACAATTGTAGAGACTTATCTGATGAAATGTGCAGCTGACTCAAAAGGTGTTGGTCGACCAAAGAACAACAAAGCCTTGGAAAGCCGTGTTCCGGCACCTGTTCGTTTTGATCATACGGATCACTTTTTGGCACCAGCACTCAAGCAGAATAGATGTGCTGTGTGCCGAAAGAACACAGTGAAAATGCGTGATAAGTGCAAGGTCAATCTCCATGAATCCTGCTTCAAAGCTTTCCACGACAATTGACTTCCTTTTCCATGTTTGCGTAGAGAATGGACATTTTGCTAACATTTGGTTGCTGCATTTATGAACTGAAACCCAAACGTCTATTGAATATGAGGGCTTCAACTTTGCCTAGAGAGTACTGTCGTAATGTTATGAGCCTCTGTACTTAGTTACTTCACTTAAAATAATTCATTGGTGCACTTGCTGATGTTGGCATGGATTATGCTATTGTCTGGTACCACTTGTGCCCAGTGTTCCAATATCGGAACACGAGGACAAAATCAAAAATAATATGGAATATCTCACAATACATAAAAAAAATAGAGTGGCATAGTTATTCTAGCATCAAACTGTGTAAGATAAATGAAAATGAAACTGGAAAAAAAAATTGAGCAAAAACGGGTTAATACCGCCCATAATTAATTGCAATTCCCGATGCCAAAAATGACCATATTTGACACTCTGTAAACTATTTAAAACAAAAACTATAATCTGGATTTTCTGAAAACTTATCAATTGATCTATGCTCTGTCAGAAAATGCAATAAAAAATAATATTTTTACGTCCCTTTTTGGGAATATTTTTCTCTCTGACCCCTTGTCAGATTTGGTGAATTTTGACCTTCTTTATCCAGCAGATGTGAACAAGTAATCAAGTCATACTCTGCCAAGTAATTGCCAGCTACACAGGCAGTATACTTATAAAAATTGATTGTATTCTGCCTGGTAAATGTGAAGATATTGATCACTGAATATTGCAACATTTAAAAACAAAATGAATGTGAAGGCATATTTGACATTTAATACTGCTGAAATCATAGGATATACAATGAGAACAATTATATTTTTGTAATCTGCACAAAAAACTCTACAGGTACAAAAATCATCTAAATTGTATTAAAACCTCTAGAGATATCAATTCTTAAAAAGTGGGCATCTTGAAGTTTTCCGAAATGCCTTCGGAGGGTGGGGCATGGAATCAACGATATCTTGGAAAGAATGTTAAACATTGCAGAAAATGTTTGGTTTTTCCATCCAATACATCTTGCAACATGTGGTTAAAATTTCAGCCAATTCTGAGTTGGTCGAGCAGGAACTTTCCTCAGAATTGGTTGAGTTGACCTGGAATGACCTTGTTTTCAGTCTTGAGTGAAAGACGTGCGCAGAAAGTGAAAGAGGCGAAGTGTTGGTGAGTTCATTTGATGGACCAGATAACTGTCGTAATTCAGGAGGGAGTTTATTTCATAGGGTTGGGGCAGCTATGGCTAGGAAGCGATTTCCAAATTTTAAGGATGTGGTAACGGGAGGGCGAAGAAGTGTTAGGACAGATGAGGAGCGGGTAGAACGGAGTGGTTGGATTATAAACAATTGACGAAAATAGGAGGGTTGGGAGGATTGAAGTGTGTTGTAGCTGAGGGATAAGAATTTGTACTCTATTCGTTCTGGTATTTGAAGTCAGTGAAGTGATTTGATAAAAGGGGTGATGTGATGGTATTTGGGAGTTTTGGTGACAGCACGAGCGAGAGCATTCTGAATTCCTTGAAGGCGATTTTTCTGGGTTTTGTCAATTTTGAGGAAAAGTGAATTACAGTAAACAATTTTTGCATGTGGCGATGGTAGACGCAGTTTTGAAGTCAAGCATAGGGCGGATTCTGCGGAGGTCACGGATGTGCATGAAGCAAGAACCGGAAAGATTGGTGATATGATCAGAAAAGGAGAGGTTTTGATCGAATATTACACATAAATTGCGGACAGAAGAATTTGTATTAAATGTGTTGGTGAGGGAGATAGAAGGGTCAAGAATTTTCTTGAGCTGGTCACGTAGGCCAATAAGTATGAATTCCACTTAGATGGGTTCAGGCATAACAGATTAGAGGTCACCCAGGAGATTTGTTTAATTTATGCATGTAAGCAGTTCTTTCAGGTTATTTACTAACTATTATGTAGAGCATATGGAATTGCTTCAAGTTCTTGTTACAGCTAGAAATTGAGCATAAGTGCACTTAGTTCTTTAGTATATTCGAGAAGTTACGCACGTATATAATTTTAATGTTGTGCTTAATCGCCAGAGGACAGAGGATCGATAATCCAACCTTTAGTTAAAGCATGTTCTTTTTATTCAGCGCCATTTTGATGACCTAGACAAAGAATTCATAACTTTTCTGTGCAGCATTATAATGGTTTAGGTGAGTTGCGGACGTTTCTGTGATTAATTACCCTCTAAGTATTTTTAATTTATGCATAATTTCGATTACTACAGGGCAAAATTAGCTAACTCACTTCCATATTACGCAATATACTGCGACAGTTTTCTGACCCATCATACAAAGTCATCCATGCTCCACCCCTTGCAATTTCTGCCTCGGCCTTTCACTCAAGACTGGAAACATTCCTGTTTCACAGTTCCTATTCTGACACCCCTTCTTCATCATGACCTGCAGTTTATTAGTAGAGAATTTGAGATTATGCATCGGTTTCTCCCGTTTCCATACATATGTGTTTTAAGAGTGGCATTCTTCTGTACTAATTTTAAACTTTGACTGTGCTGTTTTCTTTTTGAGTTCACACTTCCAACAGCGCTTGACACATAAATTATAAATAATTTCCTGCTCATAGTAGTCTTCCAAAATGTTTTCCTGTCTGATATGTAAAACTGATATGTAAACGTATTACGAGCTTCAAGGCCTTCCACTCTATTGCCATTAATCCCCAAGACAGTCCTTCTGTAGCTTTTAGCAAATATGACGCCTTAAAGAAATCATTTTCCACAGAGTTGCAAAGTCGGAAAAGTCTAGACCATATGCAGTCGTGAAGGCGAAAATTATGTGAAGCGGAATATTGGATCTCCTTTCTAACACAGCAGCCACTGCATCATATTACTGTGGCCAAGAAGTTATGCCAATTGATAACTACTGGTATTTCAAATTTGGAAGCATTTAATTTTTTATTTATCCATAGGAACGCTGGCTCATGTTTTTATAGATCTTTGTTATTATGAACTTTACCCAAAATGTCCTTCAATGCAAACTCTGTGTAGATCTTTGAAACAGGTCTTGCCAATTTTTATGTATTTTAAGTTTACATTATTCAGACTAAGCCATGGATTTACTCAGAAATAGTTTACATGACATTTAAGCTCAGCATTTACACTAAGTTTAGATTTTGTTCTTCCTGAAAGTGAAAAGTCAGCATTGGAAGGAGATGAACAATATGCTTCTAGAAACTTCATGATTCAGTTAAATTAACAACTTCGTGAGCCAGATATAGAATTGCAGTTGGTTATTATTCCTCAGTTGTTGTGACTGTCAACTGTTTCATAATCTTTGATTAGTGACATTAACATGCCAGCAAAAATATCTTTCATGAGACCATCAAATCAGTATTTGGACTGTCAGACTGAATTAATATACCGTTAGCCCAAAACTGAATGCTTTGATATTATTTGTATTGTTTGTTTCAGAATAATCATTTCATAAGACAATAATTAGTGAAAGCTGTACTTCTACCAACAATTTCAGAAAACATTGATATAGGTCATTGCCATACTATGGACACCATGGTTCATGATGAAGAAAAACCTAACAAATACCACTTACATCAGAAATCATTTGCACAGGTTGAAAAAAGGACGAGCCATACTAGAGAAAGACCATACAACTGTCATTTATGTCAGAAATCATTTACAAACGTTGGTAATTTGAAGAAACACATAAGAATCCATACTGGAGAAAGACCATACAGATGCCAGTTATGTCAGAAGTCATTTGCACAAGTTGGTACTTTGAAGCGACACATAAGAATCCATACTGGAGAAAAGCCATATAAATGTCAGTTTTGTCAGAGGTCATTTGCAGAAGTTGGTCATCTGAAGTGTCATGTGAGAACCCATACTGGAGAAAGACCATACAGATGTCAGTTATGTCAGAAGTCATTTGCACAAGTTGGTACTTTGAAGAGACACATAAGAATCCATACTGGAGAAAAGCCATACAAATGTCAGTTATGTCAGAAGTTATTTGCAGATCTTGGTTGTCTGAGGAGTCACACAAGAACTCATACTGGAGAAAAACCATACAAATGCCATTTATGTCAAAAGTCATTTTCACAATCTGGTCGTATGAAGATTCATATGAGAACCCATACTGGACAAAAATCATACAAATGTCAGTTTTGTCAGAATTTATTTACTGAAATTTGTAATCTAAAGAGTCACATGAGAACCCATACTGGTGAAAAACCATACTTATGTCAATTATGTATGAAATTGTTTGCACAGGGGAATCATCTAATGATTCATTTGAGAACCCATACTGGAGAAAAGCCATACAAATGTCAGTTATGTCAGAAGTCATTTGCAGATGTTGGTAAGTTGAAGACACACATAAGAATCCATACTGGAGAAAAACCACACAAATGTCAGTTATGTCAGAAATCATTTACCGTCGCTTTTACTTTGATGGGACACATGAAAGCCCATACTGAAGAAAGACCATACAAATGTCAGTTTTGTCAGAAGTCACTTGCAAACCTTTGTCATTTGAAGGCGCTTGCAAAAAGTCATACTAGAGAAAAACCTTATGTGTGTGAGGTTTGTCATAAAGCATTCAGAGAATGTGGAACTCTAAAGAAACACAGAAGAACCCACATAAGCGAAAAGTCGTGCATATGCAAGAAATCGTTTACCAACAGTAGTTCGCCAATCAAGCATTTTAAATCCCATTCAGGATTGAAGCCATCAGATCCTAAATTGAAGAGAAACATAATTAACCTTTCTGATCAATGCGCGTCACGGAGTAATGCAGACATTAATGATGAAAACAATGATCGTTTCTTGAGGAATATATATCTCGATTCGAATGAGTTTACAGATCTTCCAAAGAAAACTGGAGTCGGAGAATGTCTTGATATGAAAATATTGAAATCACTTGAGAGTGTGAAACCTTTTCTGGCAGAACCTTTTGGATGTGGGATTTGTGATGGAATGTTTCAAATACAAAAGGAATTTCTACAGCATTGTTCTAGCCATGGATTTTCTCCACCTATTGATTTATTTATTGGTCTATGCTGAGTTATAATTGGCCATATTTAAAAAAACTGAAATTCGATTTGAACACTTGTTTTTGTGTATCCCTTTGATATCTTCAATTTTTCGAAATGCTAAGCACTTTGCTGTACAGGACAGAAATTTGAGGAATAAAATGTCATGGCTAACAACAAAACAGAAGAGTAATTCGTCACATATCTAATTAACAAGTATTGGAAATGTGGGGCAAGAAATAGAATAAGACTTCCACTAAGAGAAGAGTAAGTTTCAGATGAAACTGAGCAGTCTTTGAATTTGACAGTGAAAAGGCATTTGTACAACTTTATATTAAGAGAAAATTCAATATTGGATTCCATGTTCAAAGGAGTGATAGGTTTGATTTATGTGAACAGTAAACGATGTGAGGATGATATAACTCCAGATAGCCTAATGTTCTTGCAGCAGAGAAGCGTAAACCTAAAGAAGAGCGTGATGCTTTCAGAAAACTAGCACCCAATAATGATACAGTATTATGTTTTGATTTAAAAACGTTATTAAAAAGTCTCCCAAAGTTAAGTATTTCTTGCTGCTTTTATAAACGGAAATTGGATGTGTACAATCTGACTGGACACTGCTCGTTGATAATTAGAGTTTTGTGATGTTTGGCTTGGGGCAATGTCTGGGCGTACTGGCAAAGTCATGTGAAGGTCATGGAAGAGGTTCTAAGCATCAGCCTACAGTGACTAACTTCACTCTGTGGTCAGAAACAGAAATTCTGTTATGATTTGTGCTCTAATATCGATCCTGCTTTGCCTCAAAAATGTTAAATCAATTTTACACAAATTTGGGGAACCAGGCCACTCAGCAATGCAAAAAATTGATAATATTCATGTGTTCAAATTGAGAAGAAATTCAAATTACAGGATGTTTTCAGCCCAGTAGGTCTAATGAGAGTCCTAAAGCATGCAATAGGGTGGCCCTTATTTATATGGCGAAAAGTAATTGCAAATTAGTGTTAAGTCTCACCCTTTTCAAGATATTCCTTATTATAAAAAATATTATTTGCAAATTTTTTAGCAAAAAAATTAATATTTACAGGTCGCTCAACGACCCCAATATTTAGCCATACAGTGTAAATTATAGAATTCAAAAATGTTTCCCATCAGTTTGACTAAGCCATGCAAGAAATCAAGCTATTTTTGGTTAGGATGCCTCTTCAATGCCAGCAGCTGCTGCTTTTCGGTTTCTTCGACGTAGACGGTGGATGGTTGGCCTGTCAACTGCAAGCGCTTCTGGGTCTTGTCCGAGAGCCCTAGAGGTTTTAAATACCATCATCATGGGGCCCTGTCACTCAGTCCATTTCGATTAAGCGTAGCTGCCAGTTCTGGTAATATAACATTTTGGTGTCTTCGTTTTCGTGGCGGGTTAGCAGTACTCGTGCTGAGACGTGGATCATGATCTTCACATTCACAATGACTTTCTTGCGAGTCTGTACTGCTGTCCAACATAACTTTCTCCAATAGGGCGTCTTTCTGAAGTTGGGATCGCTATCGCCTCCTCTGCAGCGTCTCCTCTTTCTCCATCTGCTTCAGCGCCTTGTCGACTGCTGTCATGCAGCCCGGTCGTCCCTTTTCCGCTGTGATTCGAGGAAGCGCTTGTCTTCTTGATTCTTTATGAGCTCCATGGCGATAGCATGCGCACAATGTCAAGCAGTTCCCCGATCCTATCTAAAAACGTAGCTTCTTTGTCTGAGTCTGGAACTGACGAGTCTTGCTCCAGCCCCTGCCATTCATAGAATAGTTGCTTGAACTGGAAGTGGGTTGAGAGAGCACTGTTTAGCTGGTGACAAAAACATTACCATAATTACATCCTCGCGGTAATCTGATCTGAACTCACACAAGCCTGGGGAAAGGCAATTGGTGAATATTGCACCGCTCCCGTCACACGTCGATGCTCGGATGTCAGCGATTTTTGTTTCCATGTAGCCGTGGTAGGTAGCAGCGGAAAAACCCTGATCTCGAGGTATCTTTATCTTCGTCAAACAGGTGGTTTACTGATTGCCACACACCACGCTGATTGGTGTAGATACTGAAGATGCTGCAGTAGACCTTCTCGCCTTAGAGCTGGCTCGCATGCATGATCTGAATATACCGATGTTGGTGCCTTCAATCGACGATCCCATATGCCCAGACAAATTAACAGCAGTTGAATGGAAAAAGTAAGCATTTTTTAACTGTTTGAAGCTTTCATATCCGACAGTGCGACAATAAATTCATTTCACCACAAGTCAATAAATCATTCATCTGGAGGAGTATTGCGATGGCTAGGCTAGAACAGTGCTTTAAAGTAATTTTGAAGTGACCATTTTATAGGGTTTGCGGAACTTGACCCTCTAAGTCAATAACTACCGTAATTGCGGTTTTAGGCTGGAATACTTCAGAAATTATTTACTACTGTTGATGCATAAATGAAAAAAGCTTAGAATCTATAATTTAGAGCTTACAAAACTGTGGCATGTAAAGCAAAAGGTATACCTAACAAATTTATTTCTTGTGAAAATAAGAAACTTTGGCGTTATTAAACAAGTTTGTTTCCACTTCAATTCTTATATGCGAGTTTATTAGAGAATTTTTAACCTGTTTTTCGACATTTAGGAAAGCGAAAACCGCTAATTAGACAATCCCATAAGCGATCATCGACTGAGGCTATATATGTTACAACATTGGCGCCATGTAAGTTCTTATTAGATTGCATCAGTTTAGATCAGATCATACTAGGTAAGGTTACCGTAGATGAGATTGGCTTCTGATATATTTTGTGCTATTGTTATGCTATAAATGCAAATGAAATAGAATTTTTAAAGTTTTCACCTAAAAGTTAGTTGCATCGTTTAAAAGAAGCAATTTAGCATTTAGAATTGCTGCTTGTTATGTTTCCAATTTACAGTTGTAATGAAGCTGATGATCGATGCAACAAAGGCCTATAGAATTTGACAGAATGGCTTCCGCCACTTGTCTCCTGTTGCAATTATAATAATTCGTTAAACAACGTTGTATACAAAGAGACATCGAAAAAACTATTGATGGCTACACAATATACTTTTAACATCTCGCTTTAATGGTTAGGATTATAGACTAATCGACATGAAATCGAAATAGTCCTGCGCGCTTTAGTCCATTAGCCACCTACACAGCGTGTGTACAACTGCATCTGGCTGCCACTCTTAATACCAGCTTTTTCCACTGTAATGCTGGACCCAAGATTTAATGCGCTACCTGTAAAAGACAAAATTAAAAACAATGGCCTTTTGTTATATACAGGAACAGACGAATAATTATGTAAATGCCAAACGAAATTAGCATTATTGTCAGCAAAGCAATGATGTCCAGATGTTTAATTCCACGGCGGTTCATCCTATAGTTCAGCAAGCTATCAGCTATTTCGTTCAGCCTGCAATGGCATATAGCCCACATACTTATTGTTACTTCTTAAACATCTTTTGTAAAATCGGCGCATTAAACACACACCTGTTGGATTGCAATGACAGGCCAAGGAAGCGATTTGGCGAAAGTGATTGGAGCACGAATTTAGAAATACGCAGTGATATTAATTTGATATTTTAACATCTCAAAGGTTTTTGTCTATTAACAATTTTAAAGCCACTTTTGGCTCGTTCCTTTAAATATCAAATTGCACTGGCTCCCACTTGGACGTTGTATGATATATTGAGTAAGCAATACTCTAAGCCTTTAAATGCAAATATGTAGTCTACAGAATAAACCAGATAGGTTAGAATATTGTAAAGATATATGCAATTCAGTATCTTACCTTGGAAGACCAGATAAACGTTGTCATTGGATCCTAATCCAAACGCTCTGGACACATGTCGAATCAAGGTATCAACAGAGTCACTCTGCATAAAAACAAAAATACAGATCTCTCAGATGCAGAACTGTCTTGGACTCTCGTACATTCAACTCTGCTGCCCCCTCAAGGAATGGAACCGACTACCGATGTTTCTTCAAAGCTCGAGCTTTTTTGCTCTCTAAAAGAAGGGCCTGAAAACTCACTATTTCTCACTGGCTTTCAAACAGCGGGCTTTTTAACTGCTTTTGCCTGGCGTCTGTTGGAGGCGGTACACGATCGAATATCAGTCAAAATCAAAACTTTCAACAAAGCTCAGAAATGTTGATGAAAAGAAAATTAAATCCGTGAGGTAAACTAGTGTTTTACCATTTCCATTGTGTGTACTGACTTTTCTGTTGTCTCGGTTTTTTCTTAGGTTTCGTTAGTTTTAGGCTTCTTTATACTGACTGCGGTGTCTGTTTCGGTTTTCTGAGGAGCGCGATGTCGGTTCGGTATCGATTAAACTGACTGACCACAACTTTGTATATAATTCAAAGCCTATTTTCTATTCGGTCTGAGTCTCCACTGGTTTAATTACCAGTATCGTTAACTTAAAATTTATTTTTTGAGAATTAATTAATTTTAAACTTAATTCTTTCAAAGTAATTAATTTTAAAATAATAGTTAAATGAACATTAATTATAATATTAATTAATTTCAATATGATTGTGGATAATAATTAAGTTTAAATTAGTTTTGAGAAGAATTAAGCTCTTGGTTTTACTGTAGCTACATGAGCGCCGGCTTGATCAGCGTTTTCTCATATTCTTTCAATGTTGGATGCATCAGTTTCAAAGAGCAAAAAGTTCTAAACGAATTTCGTAGAAACAGGTTTCAAAAGCCTTTGTAGAGAGTTAGAATTGGCTAGTTTGATCGCTATAGCCACAAAATACATAGATTTTTGCTACAGTGTACTTTTGCTCGGGCGGACCAGAATGTCATTTCTTTTTTAAATGCCTTGTGTAAAAAACTTAATGCAAAATTTATAACAAAAAATAGAAGTTTGGAATGAAGCAACGTAAAGAGTGTAATACTCACCGTATTGATGTTCACCGGAATGGTCTTGCCGGTAGGTCCAACAGCGTATACTTGTATGTCTGAGTAACAGTGCAAAAATATTGGTCACAATGCCTGGCTGTGTTTTATGTCATTTATTCAGATATATATATATTGCTCAGTAGATGGCGAATCATAGGAGAATATTCTAGAGTTCTTCAATAACTTCTGTTTTATCTTAACTTTAGGTTGAAATGCATACAAGATAAACGAGTTCATGTCATACAGGTCGTGGAGACGCATAATAAACTACGAATTATGCCTATCTGACTTTCTTATCCTACTGAAGGAATTTCCTTTGTATGTCGTTCTGCGACAGATTGTCACATATCACCCATAATAATCACCTGTCGTTTTGCTACCAGCTTCTGAAGCAGATTTTGCTTTTGACTACGGTCATATTTCAAGCGACCATCGACTGATGTCTTGTGCATTACGATAATGCCGCTATTAGATTAGACTTGACTAGATCAGAACATCGCCGGACCCAGTGCTTGGAACAGTCTGCCTGACAATGCGGCGAATGCCCCATCCCTGGACACATTCAAGTCACGACTCAAGACACATCTTTTAGGATAACTTATGACTGTAGTTGATTTTTGTTTTTTAACCCATGTACAGCGCCCTTTTCTTCGGCCTCGGCTGTGCTACGGCGCTATATAAATTGTATTATTATTATTATTATTATTATTATTATTATTATTATTATTATTATTATTATTATTATTATTATTATTATTAAATAGAACAGATTACATAAGAAAACAAATCATACGAACTCTGAGCAGTACTCTGCCGGTTAGAATACGAATTAGACCCTGAAAGCAAATCGACCACTTACATTGTAATCTGGCCATTTAATTTTACAATGATTACAAAGTTAGCCTTTTGCAAAACAAGGCCACACTTAGCAAAACAAAATGATGCTACGAGTTGGCGTATGCTCATTAATCACTGGTGCTATTAAATTGCGCGATAACAAGTCTCCAATAAAAAGGCTAGGAACCGCGGCGTCTCGTATGATTTGGCTATTTATAAATAAATTAATATATCGTTAATATCTTCTTAGTAGTGAAGCGTCTGAAAACTTACACGCGGTCTACGATTACTGATGATAGGCTGTGTCACCTCTTGCAATGTTTCACTTTCATTGCGACAGTCACATAGACATTGACATTTTCACTGACCGATTCATTACCCTTGGGTCAATTCAGTAGTCAAATATTAACCCTAATTGTTATTTGAATATTACAATGGATACTGCGCACTATCAATACGCCCATATTATATTAGTTTTTTCAGATTATGGTGTTGTAGTGCTAGGCCGAAACATGAAAGTAAAGCTCCAAAATCTAAGTAGTTCTAAATAGTGTGACCATTTTACGTTATTATGATTTCTGCATACATTAAGCGCCAATGTCTAACAACTAACCATCAATCGATGGCGCTAAGAAATTGTGAGTGAAGGACTTGCTCAAGGTCCGTACACAGTAATCGTCTCGCGGAGGTCGAACACGTACTCCCCGCGTTACAAGCTGAACACTCTATCCTATCGGCTACCATGCTCAACTTGAGTGTAAAATGTTGCTATTATTAGGTTGCGCAGCACATGGTGTATAAAGCTGCAAAATCATGACTAAAGTACAACGTGAAAACCTAACAACACTGCTAGGAAAACACCGCAAACACCCTATTTTGAAAAAACTTGGATTCGACATGAAACCTCCAATTCCACTGTCAGCTGACGACCTTCGTCCTTGCATGCCATTCGAGTGGTCCGTTGAGGATACAGAAGAACGTCTGCTCGCGTCGTCCGGCGACCATATTCCGCTGTCTGGAGTGTCTCTACCACTTTTGTCGCCCATTATCTCAATTTCTAAACATCAAAGTCTAGCGACTGAATTGAATCGTCAGAATCATAGAGTCATAATTGTTTTCGCACCGCTAAATGCGAAAATAATTAAGCCAGACGGTGAACTCGCAGGTCTTTGGCGGCCATCAGCTCCGATACGAGTGCCTTGTTCAAACTGAATTGGGTTGGCTAATTCATGGGCAAATCTTTTATCGGGCGGCATTACGAGTTGCCGACATCTATTCAGGTGGCATTGACACCAATTTAAAGATTCTGCCTTCTAACTCTTAGAGCAAAGTTAGCACATGCACTACAGTTGACACTGTGAAGCACCCCAGAAGTATATCGTGCATGTGATGATACGTTAACTATCCCGCTGAACTATATTACAAGACTTGAAATATTATTGCATGAATAACGACAGAAGTTTGTGAACACGTTAATATGACTTGTTAGTCATGAAGTGCGTAGAACTAAAATTACACATAATTTAAAAGGAAAAATCGACAAAGTTTTAAGTAAATTAATTGTAGACATGACTTAATCTTCGTAGTTTCAAGTCTTAGATTTTGAGATATCTACGACACAACGTACTAAACTTCATAACATATCAATACTTAAAAGTGATTTATCCGAGCACGCACCTATGGTAACACATTCGTGAGAAAACAATTAATCCCGGAGTCCTGGTCGACAATAGTTTTAGGGGTATCTTATGCACAATTTCTATAGTTCAACTATAAGAGAGTCATTTTCGCATTAAAAAGCACATGCATCATGACATTTTCGACCGCAGACTGACTGCACTGTAGTCATAAGGTCCCTCGCGTGGGTCTACAGCTTTGAATAAAAACCGTCTTGCTACTTCGGACTATCTAATCTGAAAACATCTATAGCGCCGTTACCGTAGCGCACTAAGCATCAGTGAACTATCGCTCCTAAACAAAACCGCATTCCAAAATTAAAATCCATTTGACAAAAACATGCAATCAGGATTGTTGAGGCCCTCTGATAGACTACTGGATAAGCGATCCATAAAAATGAGATTTCAACCCTGACATTAACGACATTACAGAACTTGCGAAAGGGACAGGAACAAGCAGCGAATTTCAGAGTCTATGGCCGACGACCTAGAAATAACGGGATCCCGTGGCACTATTTTGGTTCGGAGTACAGCGAGAGTCAAAGCATCCAATGAACGTGACCAATATTTTTTATTTCAAGGGTAAAGAATGACGAAAGATAAGTTGGCTGACCAGTGTCTATAACTTTATAAACTATGAGACAAGTTCTGAACTGGTTTCCTTATTTCATACTGTCGTCGCACTATGGGCCTTATACGTTGGAATTTGCATGATTACGGTATATCCAGACCAAGAAGTTGTAACTTTGGTACTGAATATATCCTAAACGTAAGAGAAAATCAGACAAGCGTTGACTGTAGACAATGCAATGGAGAGTTTTTAGACATACAGAAATGCACAATGATTGCAGCATCTGCTAAAAGGTTTTACTCAGTTCAATCCAACAAAACATTTAAATACTAGTCAGATAATCTTCCAACAGTCGCTTACTTAGCTCTTCAGTAGGCCTATCGAATAAGTGCATAATACCAGATCAGTATAAAAATATGTGTGTTATTTGTTTTATTAATAAACAAAGATTTTACGCTGTTGTTATTTACGCTCTGATGGTCATTTAAAAGAGCTTGTATCAAATTGTATCAGAGGCTGTTCATAGTAATATGTAGGAATAAAGTTCTGCTTTTTCTTTTGTATCTACGTAACTCAGTGTTTGCATTCTAAGTCTAAGCTTACCTGAAGATGATGAGGCGTTAGCTTATAAGAAACCAACTAAGAAATGGCGCAATTAAGCGATGTGGTTAAGACCTACTTAGGGTATTATTACTTTAAATGCGTCGCAAAACCACGGAAAACCATAGAAATTCCAAGAGCTTCATTGTGCTATTAATAGGGCAGGAGCAGATAAATACAAGGGGTAAGAGGCCTGCGCTTGAGTGGTCAGTGTTGTAGGCCTACACGAAATCCACGCACCACTCCCATGTTGTCGCTTAATCGAAAGTCGAGTTTCACGTGAAAAGCCATGCAGCCAAGCACTTCTTTTGTCAAGTGTTGTGGCAACTGTGGTTTATTGGTCCATTATAGTCCGATTCTCAGAGGTAAACATAGAATTGACAAGTCAGTTTTAGCAACCAGACTGAAGAAAAAGACTCCTGTCGCAGCCATCATAAACATAAGACATCGACTGTAGCCGATTAGAGCACTGCTAACCCATAACTAAAAGGCAGCGACAAACCTTGCAAAGGATTTTATGAATAGATGCATAGGATTAACTATAAGGGGATTGTTTCAAGGGACACGTTGTGTCATCTAGATTTTGAATAAGGATGTCACATGCGAAGTTGTCGCTCTAGAATATCAGCAAGAACTTGGTCTTTTAAAGGTGCGAACTTCAACAAGTCAACTGAGCTAGAACCCCAAATCATTTAAGATTTGGGGTTCAAGCTGAGATGATTCCAATATTTGCTAACATAATCTCCACGATGCAGAAACTGTTCACAAGATCTGCAGCCCGTGGACAACAGCATATTATATGTATATATGTATGTATGTAGGTAGGACTATCTGAACATTTTTATAGCGCTGATGTAAACTATGTATAATCATGTAGTTAATTTTACCAAATTTTGTATTCGAACTTGTCCCTTAAATTCACGTCATCTTGTTCCCGAAACAGCGATCTAGCATTTGTCATACTGTAATATTACAATGTTATTATAATATTACAGGTAATCAAAACCAAATTAATCCACCTAGTTCCACACTCCACATTCGCAGTAACCATAGGTATAATCTTGTCTAAACTCTAGCCCTATGCAATCTCAAAAGAGTCATAATGTTGACATTGTACAAACCCACTTCACTTCATGTAGGCCTACATTGTTCATTTTTCTATGAAGACTTTGTGAACTAAACAAATACATTCAAAGGTTTACCACTGACAGTAACTTATGCGATCGAAGATTTGGGACTGCTTAAAGCAAATGGAAATAAACAAGGGTGCATTGCAACCAATCAACGAAATTTCCGCCGGTTTCATACGCGTGTTCCTTTGTATTCATATAATTATGCTTGGCAGTGGTTTCATAATATGATTTCCACAGGTTTCAGATTTTGAAATATTGTCTGTCAATTAAGTGTTAAACGCTGACAGTATCAGTTTAGTAAATGTTTCGTAATAATTTAGAAAACTGGGAGCTATAATAGGCCTAATCCAATTATGAAAGTGAAACTTGTAGGCTAAAAGTCAGCCTAAATAAAAACAAACACGGCCAATCTCCCAGCGTTTGACACTTAAAGCCTATAGGCAGACAGCTACTGGACTCATTAAGGAACTAGAATTTCCAAAAGTGAAGAGAAATACCGTTAGAGAAAACTGAAATGACAACAATTTGGGTGCGGATTTTATTATACAACCACGTCCACTGACTGTGTGTTGGGCAATTGCGGTTTTTCGTTTGCATCGTGGAAGTTTACAAATTAGAAGCAAGCAATAATCGTAATCGCAATCGTAAACTCGAGATTTTTACAGCGCCAAACGAAAGCTAAATCGCGGGAACCAGCTTATTCAAAGGCTCTCAGTCAAAACAGAATCAATAGACAGGAAGAGTTCGTTTCCAGTTCACGATCCAATAGTCAGGCAGGCAGAGAGTCAAAGTTCTATGTTGGACGGTCTTTTAAATTGAACCGGAAAGTGAGATTAGAGGAAGAGAATGAATCAGGTTAGTATTCGTGGAAGAGGTATAATACAGCTGCCCAATCTTAGGCTGCTCCCAGTGAAGTCCACTGCTAATGACCTATGCATTCTGCTCAACCTCTGACTGCAGTTGGTGTTCATGGCAAAGGCTGTACTGATGTAAATTATATATTCTACATATTCTACAATAAGCTACCTTACAACCTGCAACATGAACTTCTTGCCTTTGCCTCCTTTTGGCAAGGGTCTGAACCTATTCGATTTAAATTTAACTCAATAAAATAATCAGTTGTACGTGTATGATGTGATCTTTCCTGATTTTACTTCTTCTGTGATTAGCTTACTTACAAACTCATTTATTTGAGGCTAAACTGCGATCTATAAATCTCGTTGTACCTGAGTCCACGCCGTGTTACAGAAACCGATCATATGTTGCAGGACACTTATATTCAAGCACTATCCAAACAATGTTCAGGCAAATGACTCATTTATTCAGTCAATTCTATTTAATTGGTTTATTATAAGATTTGTTAGCAAGAAGTCCAATTTGTCCATTTGCAAATCAGCAGAGAAAAAAGCACGCTAAATATCCTACCTATGACCAGCATATAACCTAACATAAGAGAAATAAGTAGCCACCTGTATTTAACTTCTCTCCCCGAGATGTGATTGATTCGGATCCAATTCTTTCTTGATACACCAGATGTAGGTAAGTCCAGTTTCTCCTTACGCGTGGCGTGCGCTTTAAATCACAGTCCTTCAGAGTAACGAGGGCAAATGGCGTTCCCTTCAGCCAGGGCCGTCTTATCCATTAGGCACAGCAGGAACTGTATATGGGCCTACGAAAGTCAAAAATGAGATACTGAAAAGAATAAATTTATTGATTGACCCGAAAATAGAAAAAGGAAATACAAATTTAATAACCTTAAAGTTTGTACTGAAACAGTTTAAGTTAAGCTGTGCTACATTATGTTAACTTTCCGGCTCTTTGCATTAGCAAAATCACATATAGGCCTATAACGTACTCAAATGTCGTTTCTCGCATTAAGTCGTTTTCAATGTGTTTAGCTCTAATGAAGAGTTGGTAGTTGGGGCCTACGAATGTGAGAGTGCCTAGGGCCTACGACGACCTTAAAATAGCCCTGCCTTCTGCAGACGACTGGACCAAAGCGTACAGTTCTCTTCTCCGTTTCTTCCGAAGATAACTTGATGAAAAGTTCCACTGATCGCAAACTAACTCAGCGACGAGTTATTAAACAGTTTCCTTGAACACTTGGTACATTCGTACGCCATGATCAACGTTTCTTCAGCCACCAGAGGCATACGAAGATTTCACTGTTGCTTTTCGACAACTGCCGCCTCAGTACGACGGGTAAGTCTTAACCGCCGCTACTCTCAATGCTTAGCATCACTATTACCTTCACTTCTAACGAGTCACACGGTAATTAATGACTTTAATCTACCGATTTAACTTTCGACCCGGAGTTAATACGGTGGAGTCCTTCATGAACTTCACTCATTCACTATCCACGTAAGGCTAACTGAAATCGAATGTTTCACGCTTTTATAGCTTGCCTAACTTCTTCTTCTTCTTCTTTTCTCTCGTCCGTCAGGCTATAGCCGACGATGAGGTCTGAACGAAATTCCTCCACGCTGTTCTGTCCTTCGTTAGCCCCACGGCTGCTGTGATGTCCACTCCCCTTGACTGCAGGTCTTCCTTTATGTTGTCCATCCAGGTCTTTATCTGCCTCCCCCGGCTCCTTGTTCCCTCTGCATGATGGTAAAGTGCCCTCGCCGGTAGTCTGTCGCTCTCCATCCTCGACACGTGTCCGAACCACGTTAGTCTTTTCCTTCTTATCCTTTCCACCATATCTTCTCGCTGCCCCAGTTCTTTACGTATCATCTCACTGCGGATCCTGTCTCTTCTTGTCTTGCCCATAATTCTCCTGAGCCAGTTCATTTTCGCCACAAGTATTCTCTTTTCATCCTCTCTCCGCATACACCAGCACTCTGATCCATACAACAGCCCCGGTATGGTGAAGGCCTCATGCAGTCGGACCTTCGTCCCTCGCGAAATGTTATTCGCCCGCCAGATCTTGCCCAGTCGGCCAAACATTGCGGACGCCAGGCCGATCCTGCGCCTTATGTCTCCTGTGCATCTGCCTTCCTCCGTCATAAGTCCTCCCAAGTATAAAAGGAAATACAAATCCGTGACCTGCTCCAGCTCCTCGCCCAATCTCTCGTGCTGTTTGCCCATCACCATAGTCTTGGTCTTTTGCACGTTTATTCTGAGTCAAAATCTTTTGCTGCTGTCGTTGACCCTGTCCGTCAGTTCCTGCAGCCACTCCGGTGTGTCCGCAAGTAGGTCGATGTCGTCTGCGAAGCGCAGGTTATTGTCTCTCCATACAATGTGATACCCTTGGTGTTTGCCCTTATTGCCAATCTCATCATCGCCTCCAATAGTACTGTAAGTTGAACAGGTCAGGGGACAGGCCGCAGCCTTGCTTTACTCCCACCGCGACTTTAAACCACTCTGTTAGTTCTCCGTCTACTCTCACTGCGCTCATTTTTATAGCTTGCCTAAGACAGTCTGCAAATTCAATGGCCGACCTCAATATCACATAGTCACGCTCAGCCATGTATTTTCAACGTTAAACGGTCAGATGCTGATTTAGGGCC
This sequence comes from Norana najaformis, assembly GCA_964023275.1. Lineage (NCBI taxonomy): Eukaryota > Metazoa > Annelida > Clitellata > Crassiclitellata > Hormogastridae > Norana > Norana najaformis. The sequence goes on from OZ029928.1 coordinate 2,302,559, forward strand.
GCGCCCGAAGATGCTTGGTACGAATTCGGATTTACTTACCACTCCCAAATCGGATATTGCACCTGATGATAGTTCCCGACATGAGCATTCGAACGCGTCTATTCCCGTCTTCCGCAAATATATCCGGCGATTTTCTACGATTTTTTAAAAGTTCGCGCCTTTGTATGTAAGTATGTATGTATGTATGTATCACTAAATTTGTAAAGCGCCTTTTAAGTAACATACAAAGGCGCTGCAGCACGGCTACCTAACGGTCTCTAAATAGGAACGTGGGATCGGATGTCTGGTGAAAGAGTGTTCCAGAGAGACGTCCCCACAGTGGAGAAGGCGTGGCCCGCCCGAGCCGACGTATGAGAACGCGGTACAATGAGATGACCATGTGTCGCCGATCGTAGTCTCTGTCGACCAGGTTGATCAGCAACCGGCTTGATGAGCTCATTGATATAATCCGGCGCTGAGCCAACGATCGGGGACCTGACAATGAGGAATATTTTGAATTGTACTCTCTTCTCGACTGGAAGCCAGTGTAGGGTGTCTCGTATGTAGATAGAAATATGAAACAATCTGGACGTACCAGCGACGAGCCGAGCAGCACAGTTGAGGACAGACTGGAGCTGACGGATGCGGAATTTAGGCAGGCCGACCATGAGGGAGTTGCAGTAGTCCAGACGCGTCATGATGAAGGAATGGACGAGCGTGACAGCCGCGCTATAGGACAGGTTTCGACGTATAGTCCTTATCTGACGCAGTTCATAGTAGCAAGTCTGAACTGAACCCTGTGGCACGCCACAGAGAACCGGTGTCCAGCTTGATGCATCCGTCCCGACTTCAACCTTCATAATCCTCCCGTCGAGGAAAGAGCGTATCCATTCGAGTGTCCGGCCAGCAAAACAATACGAGGTTTCGAGACGAGTCAGAAGAATCTGATGATCCACATGTCGAATGCCGCGCTTTTATCAAGGAGAGCGAGCAGCGTGACCTCCCCTGCGTCGATTGCATCATAGATGTCGGAGACAAGTCGAAGGACCGCCGTCTCAGTCGAATGGCCCTTCCTAAAACCGGACTGACGCTTTGGCATGAGTTTACTTGAGTCGAGATAGGAGACTGCCTGCTGTGCGACTCTTTTCTCGATGATCTTTGAGATAAATGAGAGGTTGGGGACTGGGCGGTAGCTACTTACATCTTCAGGATCAAATTCGAGCTTTTTAAGGTGTGGTCTGACGATAGCCCGGTTCTGACTAAGAGGTAGATGCCCCTCGGAGAGCGATGAATTACAGAGCCGGAGTAGGAATGGAAGGAGATCATCGACAAGCTCCTGAAGAAGAAAGGTTGGAATCGGATCCAGAGAGCATGTCTTTGTTGGGGAAGACAGAAGGAGTGACCTGAGTTCAGCGGCGGTAGCCATTCTAAAGCTGTCGAATCGATACTGAGTCATAGTGTACTCCGGAGGAGGAGAACCCTCTGTTGCACGTCGAACATCTGCGACCTTATCAGCCAGATAGCGCGCCAGTCAGCAGCAGTGAAATTTGGGGTCGTAGAGTCTCCATCACGACCAAGCATGGAGGAGAGGTCGTTCCAGAGTCGCCGACTGTCCCCCGAATGGCGGGCAATTACAGCCTCCCAATAGCTCTGTTCTTTGCCTTGAAAAAAATGTGTTTTCCCGTAAGAGTCTAATCCATTCAGAGCGATCACTGGCCAGACCAGTCCGCCTGTAGAGTCGTTGAGCCCGCCTGACCTTTCTGCGCTTGGTTCTACACTCTAAATCGAACCATGGAGTGGTCGGACTACGCCGTATACGGGCCGAGCGTAGTGCAAGGATATCATCAATGATTAGACGAAGAGTAGATTCATAAAGGTCAAACACTCATCGGAAGAAAGGTCTTCTTCAAGGGTCGATTGACAGAGTGGACTCTCTGCCATGCGCCGTCGTAGAACAACTCAGTCCAGCGTTTTCCAGCCTCTCTAGGTAATGTAGGTAACAGATGGAGAAATGTAGAACTGTAGACATCCGCCATTTGTAATCAGGGAGTGTTAATCACTAGCCGGAGGTCACACGCAACGATGCGTAGCATTTGTAGCCCAGAGTATTGATCATCAACGAGAAGTAACACGTCACATACACTGTACATACCATAGATATAATAACACTGGATATAAGATACAGCAAGTTTCCTATGCTATGTAGTGCAGCCAACATCTCTCTAGGTCAAATGACGTCATGGGTGGCAAAAAGCTGAGCTTTACAAGGTCATCGTCTGCGCTCTATAAGAAAGTTTAGCGTTGTTTATCAGAACCAAGTTCAATAGTTGAAGTACAACTTTTCGAAAATGACAAAATCACGTGCTACTTATGGATGTACAGCTAGACATGTTACTGAGGGATTATGCACTTTTCACAGGTTATTAATAAACTTATAAATTCTTGTATAAGCGTCACTGTTGAATGGGATGGTCACAAATCATATGGATTTATTGATTAAGAAACTGTTAGAGTTGCTAAGGAAGCTTGTTTGGATGCTGATGGCTGGACACTGGAAATTACCAGTTGGATATTTTTTTAAATAATGGCCTAGATGCTAAGGAGAAAGCAAATGTCGCCACTGAATGTTTATTTAAAACCTATGCAACAGGAATTCGAGTGGTTTCTCTCACATTGGCTGAGTTTCATCAAATCTGTCGATGTTGGCGCCTGAAGAATAGTGAATTTCCAAGTAGTACCTCAGAAGCAACGAAAGCAACTGAACCGTGTGATAATTCAATTGTTCGGGCTGCTTAATTAAACACTACCAGACATCACGCACTTGTTTCTCTGGTACCTTAGCAAGTGACCAAAGCACCACTCTACATTTGGTCCCTCTAACTAGTTAACATCAAAAGGATCCAAAAAGGCCTCTTGCCCATATTTAGCAAAGCTAAGCTGTTTCACACTGCACTTATCAACATGACATTATCAACACTGACATTACACATAGTAACATTAAATATATAACACCATTCTTTAATAGATAATTAGGAAAAAGGAAATCAAACATCCAAACAGTTACTGAAATTAAAGTTGAACTTCAGAATTTTAAGCCAAACATTTATAAATAAATATCTTAATAGTGAGCGCATTAATTCCACAAATGCGGCGGAACAAATAAACCAAAAAAAAATTACATCAGACAGAAATCTACAGCATTGTCGAAACCAAGATAAACTAATAAAAATGCTTTTATTTCTTTCAAAGTCTTATTTCTATGTGATTGCAGTATTAGTTCAGTAACAACTGAGAAATTAACTATGCAAGATTGTGATTGAGTGAAAAACAATAACAAAACAGAAAAAAGGATCGACGATCATGTAAAGTATACAACTGTAAGAATACTATTAAAAGTAGCATAGTATCAAGTGTCTATTTAGACACAAATAAAACCCTAATCGAAACAGAATTGTTCTCAAACACTAACAAAATACATGACCAACTGGTCCTAAAGTGTGTTTTTTTAAACATAAATATCCAGTTTTGACGTAAGAAATCTCTTTACTTTGAATTAAAAAATTGATAAGCGTAAATTCGCTCATGCACTGAGCAGCTCCACCCTTCCGTTTTTTCTGCGAATACTTTGCTTTGATCATCACATAATATTTTCAGTATTTCAGATAATTTCTTTGGTTAGTTCTCTATGTGGAGTTTCTCACTTTGCAGTATCCGTCAAACTATTTTTGCTTCACACTTACACTTTGCTTTTGGAACAGACACGCTCCATTGATTCCAATCCGTTATTGATATTTTCAAGATAATATAATTATTCTAATATGGTTTTCCCATCCATGAAATCTGGAATATTTCTTGACGAAAGTGCTGCACACTCTTCAATATGTCCAACAATCATTGGCCATATTAGACCACTTTCACCATTTCAACATGTTAAAAGTAAAATGAACAAAACCTTTTGAAATTAAAGCACTTTTCTAAGCTTTCGATTTCACGAGAAATGCCGCAAATGTACAAAGTGCAACAAAAAAGGAGATGCCTGCGCAAGTAGACTTACATGATTGTTTTCACTAATATTAGGCCAACATTTTCATGCTTGCCATCATTTCTTTCCAAGTTTCTTTACTTTTCTTTGAACTCGGTCTGTATATCAGGTTAATCTTGTTTCCATAGGAACAAATTTTTCTGTCTAATAAAATCTTCATCTTCAGCAAATGTTTAATTTTTGTTATGTCAAAAACATGTAATTGGAAAGAATATATCCCTGGCAATGACAGTACTTCACAAATTCTTCCACTATATAAAATATACTATCACATAATCAACATCCATGAAGTCTCACCATATTAAATTTTTTACCCTCAAACAGGTAGAAAATGTGTCATTTTGTATGACTTTTCTCATAAACGGATTTCGATGCAATCCTCAAGATTGTTTGAAAAACTGGCATTTTGAAGTTTCTTTTCAGTAAAGTTTCTCCTGTGGATCTACACAGCACAATGCATAAAAATGTTTTCAGGCATTACTGGCATTGGTTTTGTGTTTATCCAGTATGATTTCTAACATGATTTTGTAAATAAAAAGATCAGGAAACACTTTTTTCACATATCTTGCATTGCTATAGTTTTTCTTTCAGTGTGAATTTTCATGTGAGTTTTCAAAGCACAAGCTTGTGAGAATAATTTATGACATAACTGGCATTTTTATGGTTTTTCTCCAGTATGGTTTCTAACATGACGTTTTAGACTGGAAGACTGAGAAAACCGTTTTTGACATATCCAACACAGAAATGGTTTCTCTCCAGTATGAGTTCTACTGTGAAGCTGTAGATTAGAATGTCGTGTGAATGTTTTCTGGCATAGCTGGCATTGGTATGGTTTTTCCCCATCATGGAGTCTAACATGATTTTGTAGACTGGATAAGTGGGAAAATCTTTTTCGACATACTTCGCACTTAAATTCTCCAGTATGAGTTCTACTGTGAAGCTGTAGATTAGAATGTTGTGTGAATGTTTTCTGGCATAGCTGGCATTGGTATGGTTTTTCCCCAGCATGGAGTCTAACATGACTTTGTAGACTGGATAAGTGGGAAAATCTTTTTCGACATACTTCGCACTTAAATGGTCTCTCTCCGGTATGGGTTCTCTGGTGACCCTGCAGAGTAGAATGTTGTGCGAATGTTTTCTGACATAACTGGCATTTGTATGGTTTCTCTCCTGTATGGGTTCTCTTGTGAACTGTTAGATTAGAATGTTTTGAGAATGTTTTCTGACATAACTGGCATTTGTATGGTTTCTCTCCTGTATGGGTTCTCTTGTGAACTGTTAGATTAGAATGTTGTGAGAATGTTTTTTGGCATAACTGGCATTTGAGTGGTTTCTCTCCAGTATGGGTTCTCTTGTGAACTGTTAGATGAGAATGTTGTGAGAATGTTTTCAGGCATAACTGGCATTTGTATGGTTTCTCTCCAGTATGGGTTCTAGTATGAGTTATTAGAATTGAAGTGCTTGAGAATGCTTTCTGGCACATCTGGCAAATGTATACTTTTCCTCCAGTAGCACCTCTCAGTTGTCTCTTGATACGATTAGATCTAGCTTCCTTCTCACATATCTGACTTTTGTGCGATATTTCTCCTGGATGGAACCTCTTGTGCTTTTGCAGACCATTTGAGTGCGAAAACGCTTTCTTACATAACTCACATTGGTAAGGTTTCTCTCCAGTATGCATTCTCATGTGCGTCTTTAGGTAACAGGCGTATTTAAACATTCTCTTACATAACTCGCATCGGTATGTCTTTTCGTTGGAGCGACTTTTCTTGTTTTCCTTTGTATGTCTATTCATCACAAATGATTTCTGACATAACTAGGAACTGTGCATCTTTTCTGATGTTACACTTACTATTGAATTTCTAAATGAACACTTGGAAGAAATGGGGTCTCCGACATTTGCATTGATTCCAAAGATGTTCAAGATTATATTTCTATATTTATATAGGTCATATTTCTGGATATGATTTTCTGCAAAAGCGAGAATTGAAAACACTGAACTTCTTGTGGATTGAAATTATTCGCAAATCTTGCACCAAGTTCACCAAGTATTAACTTCACACACAACAACAAAAATATTTCTTTAGCATTTATTATTAATTCTTTTAACTTAGGGAATTTAGACACAATATGCAAGCCATATTTGAGAAAGGAGCAGCAATACAAAGAATGGACAGATTCCGTTAAGTTTTGTCACATATATATACCATGATGTCAATTAGAATACGGATGGTAAATTCATATCAATCCTTATTCATGGCTCTGTTGATTGTACTTGTATGCTGATCATACTTAGCTATTACTTTGATTTGATAGTTGCACGTCAATTTCTGCTCTCCAATTACTTGTTTCCGCTTTTGATGATGTTCAGACTTGTATGCTTGTAATTAACTTCCTCTGAGTCTCTCAAAAACTGCCAAATACTCCGTTAATTTGGTTATCTTACATCTATTCAGTTGGACGGCTTACGTGTTAATCGTATTGAATGTGCACGCAGTCTAGGCATAATATTTTATTCCACTATGTCATTTTCTAATCATATTGGCGCCATATGCAAATCAGCTCAATTTCACATAAGGTTTATTCGTACAATCATACTCATACTGTCTTAATCCAACTACCTAATGCATTGGTTTCCAGCAGGCTTTACTTGACTAAGTACTGCAAATCACCTATTACTGACATAACAAAGAGAGATCTACATAGACTACAAATGGTTAAAACTCTCTGGCTAGAGCCAAAACAAAAACACTCAAGTGTCAGCATATTACACCAAAAATGCATTCCTTTCATTTACAATGGTTACCCATCAAACAAAGAATCCAGATTAAAATCTGTCTTGTAATCGACAAAGTACTACATTTAAATCAGCCGACCTATCTCTGTTCCATTCCCATCCGCCACACCAACAATATTGCACTCGGTCAATGCAGTGACTCTTGCTGTGATCGGTACCCGAATAGTTTTGAGTTCTAGAGTGTACTCGGTTGCTGGTCCACATCTTTGGAATTCGCTGCCAAGTTTCGTTCTGCGATGTCATTCAGATCAAAAACTTAAGACTCATCTGTTTCAACTTGCTCACCCACTATGGCCTAACTTCTTATATCCCTGACCTACAGGAATTCTACTGGCTTCTTCAAACTCTAATCCTTATATATAGTTTCACCACATAACCATTCTTATTTCAAAATTTACTAAGATGCCCTGCGACAAAAACTAATTTAATATTCTCTTTGGTGTTCTTATTTAAAGTTGTGTGATCGATTAGTATTAAAATGACTAAGACATGTAAATATTCAAAAAGTAACCAGTTTCTTGTAACAATTTTATTAATGGCAGCCTAGGGGGGGGGGGCATATATGAATATGCTCCAATTGACTATACTCGTAAACATTCACGATCCCTCCGCAGTCGTGATATAGCTTGGATATGGTAAACTTTACTCGTGATTTCTCAAACGTAGCCGCGGAGACTCTCGTTTTAAAATATTGTAAGCTTTTTGTTATAGTTGATAGAAACATGCGTTTCCATACGATTATTCGGCAAATCCAGCCAACACAGCGCTGTATGAAACCGGTTGTGATTTTTCCGCCATTGTGAAGTTTATCTCAGGCATGGCCACAATTTTGCCTCTCCGCAATAAGTGAAATTATTTACTAAAAAAGGAGAACATTCTACTAAAAGGCAAACCAACAGCCGACAGAATGGAACAACTGATTAATTTTCGAACAATTAACTTTAATAAGTAGTTTACAATAGATTTGAAAACTTACCTTGTAGAATGGAACGACGTCTTAGGTTGCTAATATTAATGACGTCATCGTTTTGGTGTAAACGTAATCGATGAATATTTATTGTGTGTAAGAGGTGTGAAAGTGAAGCAACGCATCATAGATTTATATGTTGTGCCAAGCTTTTGCTGAAAATTAAAATATTTATTTGAGTAATTTATGTTATGGCTCCACAGATTATCAGCAGTGGGTTAAATGGCAAAGAATGTGGGATATTTTTATTTTATTTACTTTATTGTAACGCGCGAAATGTCAGTACACCTGAATCTAAGGCGCGGATGTATGTTCGCTAGGGGCCAAGATGGAATTAAGTAAAACCCTGGGTGAAGTAATTAGTCTTAAGATGTGATTTAAAAGATGATAGTTTGCAAATCGGGCCTTTTGTTGTAGACGATTCCAAATGCGAGGAGCACAGCAGCTAAAAGCACGCGATCCTGCAATTGTCCTGAACCCAGATTCTTGCAACAAACCAGTGTAAGAAGAACGCAAGAATCTAGGAGGGAGATATGGAGTCAGCAAAGACAACATGAAAGGCCAGTGTTCTAGCCTTAAAGGTCAAGCATGCAATTTTAAACTTAATACGCCACTCAACACGGTTCAAAGCAAATAAATTATCACCAAATATTAAGAAAACGAATTTCATATTATTTAGCTCACAGAGGAAAATTATACCTAAATGTATAAAAATAGATAATGTAAATATAAATCAGGTGTCATCCACAAAATTTCTAGGAGTTCACATTGACGAACATTTGACTTGGAAAGAACACATAAATATCATATCTAAAAAAGTATCAAAAAATATTGGTATTATCTCTCGTATCCGCCACAAATTACCCCAAAATATATTATTGAACCTATATTACTCCTTAATATATCCATATATCTCGTATTGCAACATTGTTTGGGCTTCCACATATCATACTCGCCTGTCTAATCTTAGAACCCTACAGAAACGCTCAGTCAAAACAAATTCGATAGGCAAAGAGTCCGGTTCCAGGTCAAGATCCCAGAGTCAGGCAGGCAGTCAGTCAGACGGTGGATGGTGTTTGGAATCGGATCTGCAAGACAGATCAGGGGAAGAAGAGGAATCAGGATAAGAATGTGTGAAATAGGGGTGTTTTCAGTTTTGAGTGGAAGACCTGCGGAGAGATTTGCAAGGGGTGGAGTGATGGTGAGTTCGTAAGATGGATCAGATAAATGTCGTAATTCTGGCGAAAGCTAGGTGGAGCAGCTATGTCTAGGGAGCGATTTCCAAATTTTAAGACTGGATTAAAATGTGTTATAGGTAAGTGATAGGACTTTGTACTCTATTCGTTCTAGTATTTTGAGCCAATGAAGTGATTTGAGAACAGGAGTTATGTGATGGTATTTGCGAGATTTGGTGACGGCACGAGCGAGAGCTTCCTGAATTGCTTCTAGGCGATTTATCTGGGTTTTGTCTATACTGAGGCAAAGTGAATTACAGTAATCAAGTTTTGCATGGACTATGGATGTGGCGATGGTAGATGCAGTTTTGAAGTCAAATACAGGGCGGATTCTGCGGAGGTCACGGATATGCATGAAGCAAGAGCGGGAAAGATGGGTGATATGATGAGAAAAGGAGAGGTTTTGGTCGAATATTACACCTAAATTGCCGAAAGGAGTTCCGTTCCGTTCTCAGCCTTCCTCGTTCCGAGATTCGGCCGCATCATGCACAATGTTCCTCCATTGTCCTCTGTCCTCCACCAGCCTGAGCATCTCCTCCATTGTTAGCCCAGTCCATGCCCTGATGTTGCCCAACCAGTTTATTCTCGGTCTTCCTCTTTTCCGTCCTCCCGGTATTGTGCCTTGTATTATCTCCTTCTCGATGCATGTTCCCTCCTTCCTCATGATGTGGCCAAAATAGATCAATTTCCTTTTTCTTACTGTCTTCAAAAGATTCCTCTCTACTCCAGCCGCTTCCAGCACCCATTCATTTGACCGCTTTTCCATCCACGATATTTGCATGATCATTCTTAGACATTTCATCTCGAATGCTTCTATCCTCCTCTCTTCCTCCTTCCTCAAAGTCCAACTCTCACATCCGTATAGTGCCACCGGCCATACTAATGTCATCAAGAGCCTCATCTTTGTTACCAGTGATATGCCATGACTTTTCCATATTTTTTTAAGATTTGCAGCCATTGCATATCCCTTTGCAAGTCGTACCCTTATCTCTGCTCCACAATCGCTGTCCCTGTCGATCCTCGAGCCCAAGTACATGAAAGTCTTCACCTGCTCCACTGTTTCCTGACCTATGCTTATCTGACACCTGGTCTCTGCTGTTGTCATGACCTTTGTTTTATCCGTGTTAATCCGCATTCCATATTTCCTTCCTGCTCTGTCTAATCTTTCAACCAGTGTTTGTAATTCCTTCTCAGATTCTGTTATTAGTACTATGTCGTCTGCGTATCTTAAGTTTGTCAACCGCCTTCCCCCTATCTGCACTCCTCCGTCAAAACCCTCCAAAGCCTCTCTCATTACCCTCTCCGCCAGAATGTTAAATAAACTTGGAGACAACACGCATCCTTGTCTCACCCCTCTCCTGACTCTGAACTCTCCAGATAGTGTTCCTGCCACTTTGATCCTTGCATTTTGTTTCTTGTACAGCTTGGATAACAACTTTATTATGTGTCCAGGAAATCCCATTTCTATCATTGTTGTCCATAATGTTTCATGTGCTATTGAATCAAAAGCTTTTTTGAAGTCTACAAAGCACATGAAAAGAGGTTGTTGATGTTCATTTGCCTTTTGCATAATAATTCTCAGATTTGTTATCTGGTCTCTTGTCCCTCTAGCCTTCCGAAAACCCGCCTGTTCTTCCGCCACTTCTGCTTCCGTCTGATTCCTTATTCTTTCCAAAATGATCCTCAGCATAATCTTACTTGCGTGTGCGACCAAGGCCACTGTTCTATAGTTTGTACATTGCCTAGCATCTCCTTTCTTTGGTATGGGTACAAAAATTGAATCCGCCCAATCCTCTGGCCATTCTCCATCTTCCCATAGTGCTGTGCATATAAGATGAAATCTGTCTACTGCAACTTCTCCTCCGTATTTAAACAGTTCCGCAGGTATTCCATCCGGCCCCGCTGATTTCCCGTTCGCACACTGTTTTATTGCTCTTGCCACTTCTGATCTTAAAGGTGGTGGCTCTCTCTCGTATTCATTCGTGTCCTCCTTCACCTCTTTGTCATCGTACAGTTCTTCGCAATACTGCCTCCAACGTTCAGCAATGCCTTCAGTGTCCGTGATGTATTCTCCATTTTCTGCCTGTATGCAGTGTATTTTTGGCTGGAATTTGTTTGTAATTGTCCTGACTGTTCTATACAGATATCTACTGTTCCCCCTCTTGTTCTCTATTTCCGCCTTTTCACACACCTCCTCCAGTTGTTTCTGTTTGTCGTTTCTTAGATGTCTCTGTACCTCCGCCTTCAGTTCTTTATACTCTTCTCTGTCCTTTTGCTTGGCTTCACGCTTCTTGTTGATGAGGTCAACAGTTTCTTTGGTAATCCATGGCTTCCCTTTGTCTCTCCTCCTGTAACCGACTATTTCTTCAGCCGTAGTGAAAAGTATGTCTTTTGTTTCCTTCCACAATTCGTTGGGTGACCTTTCCTCTATTACCGTGTTCAAAGCTTCGAATCTGTTTGCTACTTCTATCTCATAGGTGATTCCCTTGTTTCCAGCTAGATCCTCTACATTCAGTCTTTTTATCACCTCTTCCTGCTTTTTCCTTCCTAATCTGATCTTCAATGTTGCCACCAGCAAATTATGATCTGAATTGCAGTCCGCACCTGGGTATGTCTTGCATTTGTTGATACACGTCTTCCACTTCCGATCGATACCTATGTAATCAATCTGGTTTTTTGTTCTTCCGTCCGGAGATGTCCAAGTACTTAATCTCCTTGGATGTTGTTTAAACCATGTATTGGCCAGACCCAACTCCTGTTCCATACAAAAATCTATTAGCCTCTCCCCTCTCCCATTTATCTCCCCCAATCCTTCTCCACCCGTCACTGGTTCTATTCTACTTTTTCCCACTTTAGCATTGAAATCTCCCATTACCATTGTAATGTCTCTTTTCGGAATGTTTTTAACGCTTTTGCCAGCATCTGGTAGAACTCCTCAACTTCATCTTCCTCTCCATCTGTTGTTGGCGCATAGACCTGTATCATGCTTATGCATCTTGGCTTTGCTTTTAATCTTACCACCAAAATTCTGCTGCTTATTGTTTCATATCCAATTAGGGCCTTAATCCTGTTTTTCTGTATCCAAACTCCTACTCCTCCATGTCCCTGAGTCTCTTCTCCTGAATATACAATCATATGTCCCTCTGACGTTATGAAGTGTCCCCTGCCTCCCCAACGTACCTCTGCCAAGCCACATACCTCCAACCTCAATCTCTCCATCTCCTTACCAAGAACCTGGGTTTTTCCCAGTTGTATCATACTTCGCACGTTCCAAGTGCCTACTCTCATCCTCTTCCTGAGTTGAAAAATGTCATCGTCCGACTTCCCTCTCTCTTCAATCTCCTCTATCCCTGTATCGCCTCCTCCTCTTCTTCCAGTAGCCGACTTTCCGACCCTGTCCTGGTTGCTCAACAGGGGACGCGGACCTTGTGAACCCGGGCGTCGTCCAAGCCGGTATGGATTAAGTTTGGATTCCATTTTTCATGATGCTGTTTGGGGATGATAAGATGGTAGGCCCCCCAGTCTTTCCATCTCGATGAGAAAAGGAGAGGGTTTGGTCGAACATTAAACCTAAATTGCCGAAAGGAGAGTTAATATTAAATGTGTTGGTGGAGGCAGAGTCCAGGTTGAGGAAGATAGAAATTTTCTTCACCTGGTCACGTAGGCCAATGACTGTGAATTCCGTCTTAGATGGGTTCAGGCACAAGAGATTAGATGTCATCCAGGAGGAGATTTGTTTAACCACACAAAGAAGATGATTTATGGAGTCATTGAAACAATTCGGAGAAAAAGTGATGAATAGTCGGGTGTCATCAGCATAGAGGTGAGGGTCAACAGATGCTGCTTTAATGAGTGAACTGAGAGGGATAGTGTAGAGGATAAACAGAAGAGGTCCAAGAACAGAGCCTTGTGGAACTCCACAAGTGAGAGGACGCGATTGAGAAGAGGCTTCCGATGTATTCAGAGAAAGAGTGGGAGGAAAGATAGGACTGTACCCAGAGGGGAGCAGTGTAGGTAAAACCAAACCAGGTTGACAGTCGTTGGAGTAAGATGTTGTGATCAATAGTATCGAAGGCTGCTGAAATATCAAGGAGGCAGAGGCAAGAAACCTGTTGATGAGAGATGGCGGAAACAAGCTTGTTGTAGAGAGAAGTGAGAAGGGTTTCAGTTGAGTGGCGTTTAGTAAAACTAGACTGATGTGGATTAAAAAGTGAGTAACAAGTTATACCACTCCCCTGCAGTGTCCCTCAAGGCTCCGTTCTTGGCCCCTTACCTATCTCCTTGTACACAACTCCACTAGTCGTTTTACTTAGACAAAGTTGTTTGAAGCACCATCTTTATACTGATGATACTCAACTCTACATTTCCTTTGATAATTCCTCTTCTTCCAGCTCTCTCACTTTATTATCTGACATCTTTAACCAGGTTCAGTCACGGGTGGCAGAAAATGGACTGCTCCTCAACCCATCCACAACTGAGTTTCTCCTTTTGGAGGATTTCGCAGCAACTCACTAAATTTTGCTCTTTGAATTCCATCCATCTAGACATCTCTGTCGTACAACGCAGTTGCTCATTCCGCAATTTGGGTGTTGTATTTGATTCAAACCTGTCATTCAGTGAACATATTAATTCTATATATAGACCTGCCCACTACCACATTCATGATATCCGTGGGATTAGGCGCCACATTCCCTTCTCTGTCCTGGTTTGTTTGGTTAATGCCCTAGTCCCTAGCCGTCTTGACTACTGCAACTCGCTTCTTACTGGCATTTAAAAAGCTAATTTGATGACGTTTCTAAGAGTCCAAAATACATTTGCCAAAGCTATCACTACAACTCCAAAATATGATCATATATCACTAATCCAAAAATCGTTGCATTTGTTGCCCAAAGAAAAGAATATATTGTTCAAGACTGGACTAATTGCATACAAGACTCTACATTTCAGCGAACCTCACTACCTTCACTTTGTACTGACTCTCAAGACTTACCTCTATTCGACCAGGTCTTCTAGCTGTCTAAATCTGACTATTCCGTGGACACGAACAGCACGGCAGGCTTGCCTTTTCTGTAGATGGCCCTAGATTCTGGAACTCCCGGTAAATATTCGCTCGGCAAAGTCTGTTTCGGCCTTCGGATCTCAACTAAAAACTCGCCTCTTCCTGAATTGAAGTCCTCTGTAGGCTGTCTATGTCTTCTTGACTCCTCATTGGCTTTTCGACCCTGTATCACCATGGAATTTGGCTTGGACAATGATTATGCTTGGCAGCGACCATTGATTGATGCCTTGAGCATTATTACAGTGACGCTATAGAAGTTCTTAGATTATTTTGTTTTATTTTAAATTGAATTAACGAGACTAGAAAAACATTTAGGCCTAGTTTGTACTTAAACAACTCCACTGAAGCGGAAGTATGGGCTTAGTCCGCATCCACCTTTTAAGCAATTTCTCTTGGTGCCAGTAAGCTCACTGGGTCGCCTATCATAATGACTGCCCTAGGGCCTACTACTTGGACAGCTATGGTCTTGATCCCCGGCGCAAACTAATGGAATATTTTGTCCGCAGCCAAAGCAGCACGAATGAAGACCTTCCAGCTACAGTAAGTGGACGATGTCATATGCGGCCACCTTTGCCTTCATGTGCTGAGAGTTCTTGCCGCTGGACATAAGTTCCATGATGTAGTCCTTGACCTGTGTGGCAGATTATTACATTTAGATTACCACCCCCTTTTGCATTGCAGAATTGACGGTTGCCGTATTTGCCGCAAGCGGAGACGTGTTGACTGGTCAGAAGGACAGTTCCGTACCACTAGTACATTGCTGTCCTCAAGACTACGCACGCCATGCTGGGGATTTTATAAAATAGTGGGTACCGGATAGCAAACGTAGAGCCTCTCACGACAAAAACAGACGCTGCGAAGAAAGATTATGCGGACACCACTGATCAGGACAACTTGCTGCTGAGTAGTTGGACGATGACTAGCGACCTGCGGTTGAGTGTAGGATCAGCCGAGGTTGCTCGGGTGTACCGATCTAACAGCGGACAAAGGTTCCACCCTTCCGCTGGGGAATCTGCAAAATTAAAACCAACTGCAGTTCACTGTTCCTATAAATTCGACGACTGATATGTTGGCATAGGACTGCTTCCAGATCCAGGTCGACGGTGTCTTCCAGTTGAACAGTCTGGGGGCTGCTGAACAAGGCGGCAAAAATCTGGTGATATAAACATTACTGAGGACGGACCTTTAACATTTTTTAGAAATGTTAGTCGGCGGCGGATTCGCCCTGATATAAATGTTCTTAATGTTCAGTAAGTTAACTGTCTTGCCTATAATTTAGTGCTTACTATTGGGACGTTGCTTTCTGAAGACGATGGGGTGCGCAATAATCTGATGGTTGAGATTTTCGACTGTCAGTGGAAAGGTCTGGGATTCAAACCAGGAGAGAAACATGTTGCGAGATTTCGGATCCACTTGCACCCTGTATCAACACAGCTATAGTGCATACACTGATCGTACACTGTAAGTGTAAAAGATCAGACGGCGAGGGAAACGGCTGGCAACCTGCATCCATCTGCCATACCCCAGGTTGTTTCTGTTTCTCACGATTCGCTTAAGGGACTGTCTTTCTTCTCTTCATATAGGGATGGTACAAAGTAGTCCTCTTATTGTTCGTGCTACATAAAATATATAAGCTATGTCTAAGCTAAGCATTGCGCTTTGGAATGGTTCTGATTGGATACCAAAGGGTTAGGGTTAGGGTTTACGGCTTATTCCACTTTAGTTTATGTCAGCTTTAGTGACGACCTGCAATTTGCACGCAGTTTGTGTTACTTGCATGCAGTTTATCTTAAACGAACTGGATAGGACACCTAATTCCTGTTAATTTATCCTAACAGAAAAAAATCGAAGGTAGGATGATATTGGAATAGGATGATGGAAAAAGCCACAATGTGTCCCAGAAAAGTTAGACATGCCACAGAGCAAAACGCTGGCTTAGTTATATTCAGTGAAATGGAAAAAGTGTAGTTATTATGTTTTTGTTGCTTTTGTTTAACTACGACTGTTAAATACAACCTTAGAACAGAAGTGCTTCAGCAAATAACAATAAACACTATCAAATAACTGCAAAATAGATCTCAGAACTGTTGTTATTAGTGAATTTGATGGATGCTTGAGTTCAGAATTTCGATGTAAAATAGCAAAATCCATAGTATTTTTGTGCAAAGGTAGGCTAACAATTCAATGTTTCAAGTGGAGTGACTGGAAGACAATAAAGGGGAAAGGTATGAGGAAGAGCGATGATCGAATAGGCTGGATCTGGATGTTTGGAAGGGGTTAATAGCGCTGAAGAATGCAAGAAGGTTGAGACATTTTGTAAGATAGTTATGTTTTGTATACTGTTTCTATCAGCTCTCGTGCCTCTACACATGGAGCTGGAATAGAACTGACCTATTATCGTGGTAGTAGCGTTGAAAATTCCAATGCGACACATTGCAATACATTTTCGTTGGACTGAATTGTGACGTCATAAAGTACAATAACGGATGATACTGACGTCATATGTTGTTTCCTTTGTTGTTCCAACAAGCTGTTATAATCTAATGTGACCAGATTCATTAAAAAGGCACATTACATATTCACTCTATGTTACGGGTTACTCGGCTTCACCTACCTTCATCATTTGGCTCCAGGGTGCACCAACGTAATAAGCATGCATATTTCTTCTTTTCACAACCGGCATCATCTGCACCCGGCAACTTCACATTCCAGCAATGAGAACTAGATGATCTGGTTCATGGAATTTCGCAGTTCTTGGGCCATTTGTCTGGAATACCCTATCGCCTGACATCCGTGGACACCAGCAGATAATCGATCGATTTAGGATAAGATTTAAAAGTACAATCTTCCTTCAAGCGTGTCTGCATGACTGAGTGCGTGACAACA
The DNA here is from genome assembly GCA_964023275.1 of Norana najaformis. Taxonomy (NCBI): domain Eukaryota; kingdom Metazoa; phylum Annelida; class Clitellata; order Crassiclitellata; family Hormogastridae; genus Norana; species Norana najaformis. Next base: position 2,319,524 of record OZ029928.1, read on the forward strand.
AGGCAGGCTGTATGGACCGTGAAATTTATACTTGTAATGATGATGATGATGATTATAATGATGATGATGATGATGATGATGATGATGATGATGATGATGATGATGATGATGATGATGATGATAATGATGATGATGATGATGAATGACACCCAAAGACATAATTTTTTTCTGGTTTCCATAAAATGGCTAAAAGCATTGTTAGCTGGTTTGGGGGCACATAACGTGTGCTCTCTACTAGATGAATTTGTTTGCGTGCTTTCTGGTCACTTCATGGTGTCGGCTAATACCAGACATTCAAATATTACATTTAAGAATTTACGTCACTGAATCAGGCAATCAGAGACAACCTAACCAGCTTTAGAAACGCATACAATCCATAAAATGAGTTCAGAACACAGGTTACTTGTGGAATATCGACGCAATACCCATCAGTTCTTTCGAACGGCTCAATCCTTCTGCGTTAAAATTCTGGAGGCCTTGCGTGTTGGGGTAGAGAATACAGCCGCTGTCTTACTACATGTCGTAAAAGGCGACTAACTGGGAGCCCCGGATGTTCCGGGTGGACGTAGAACCAGGGAATCCTCTAGGCGACTTACTAGAGGCCCCTACCGTTCCGGGCGGAGAGCAGGACAGCTGCATCTTCTAGGAATGTCGTAAAGGCGACTGACTGGAGGGTGCTGCTTTTCCGGTGCTAATAAATATGGGCATTCATAGACAAGCGATATGGGCTGTCCACATAGAGCTCTCCAAGCATTAAATAAGACCTTCCAATATGGACTCCAATGGGCGCACTTAGCAATATATAATAGGTATCTCATAACAGTAACAGCTAGCCACATTCATGTAATATCTACCTAGGCGGCCTTTGTTTGCCGTTCAGATAGCACCTGTAAGACTGAAAGCTTATGAAAGCTACATTGAACAACGATTAATATGAACTGCAGACAGCTGATGAAAAGCGAGTGAATTGAGCAGGCAGGTGGAGACGATCAGCGAATTAGATGAATAGTCAGCTGCAGATAGGCAACAACCAAGATCTGTCAAGTGAAAAAGTTGGAGTGACAGCACACAAAGAATTACGTGGCAAATGCAGACTATTTTCACTGCGCCAAGCGTGGCTTAAATTTAGCAACATCACAAGTGACGTTAGTGGACATAAACTTCATCACAGACAGCGCCAAGCAGCATGCAGCGACAGAGAACGCTGACCAACGTGGTGATCGCCTTGGTTCAAATACAAAGCGGAATAAGTGAATAAGCTGGTTCCCGCGACTTAGCTTTCTATGGGCTCTGTAAAAAATCTCGAGATTAGGATTACAGCTTAAACTTCGCTTTACACGAGTCACTCGGCAATTAATCACACTTAAATCTAACGCGTCAGACATTTGACTCGGAGAAATTCGAAGCCGTCCTTCACGAACTTTACCCGCTCATGACCTGCGCAAGACTAAGTCAATTCGAACGTTTCACGCTTAAATCGTTCGCCCGACGATCGTCTGAGAGTTTGCCTGCTTGGCCTTTGGATAGAGATCTTGAACATAATCTTAACTACCTTCCTATTGATTTTACTTTGACTGGGCGCCTGTGAATAAGCTGGATTCCGCGACTTAGCTTTCTTTTGGTCCCATGGGGGTCTCGAGATTACGATTACGATGTTATAACTCAAATCAATCTTTGCATGACTATTGATTAAGGTACTCGCCAATATTATCACCTTAGTCAAATTTTAAGTCAGTGCTTTCAGAGATTTTTAATTTTACAAACGTTTATTAGTCTTCAACATTAGTCTTGCCTACGTGCATATACTGATGTGCGTTTATACTACAATGATCAAGCTCAAACATGTTTTTGTTGTCAACTTTTGCATGTCTTAAATTGATCATTTCAAGTTTCTTTGCTATAAATACAAAAGCTAACTAAGTGTGACTTGCGAGTTGTTCATGGCAATAAATATGCCTAACTGATTCTTCAAAGCAAATGTTTTTTTTTTGTTTTTGCAGAAAATCGAAATCATGCTTTATTAGGTCTACAATGGTACTTTAAAGAGCGGTGCCCAGGTTTTAAATTTTCAGAGCTACTTATAACTTTACTATGCTTAAGCCAATTTGCTGCAAACACCAAGTTGTTTATTATGATCCTTCCTGAATTGGAACGTCACTCTCGAATCCAGGCAAGACCCTATGAACACTGCATATGCATCTCGTATTAAGAGCTATAGACCTACACAGTTTAAAAATTATCGTCTAATAAAAGCAAAAAGGGATGGCACTACAATGGTAAAACTCAAACGCCTGTAGTTTTTGTATAGGGCCAGTAATTTGGAATTTAAATGCAATTGCTTTGGTGTATGCAGCAAAAAAAAGTACAATTACACTGGCCAAGAGAAAATTTTTTTTTCTTGTTGCCTTCGGTTTTAGACCTGTTCTTGGGGTAATTTTGGGCGCTGATTCAGAAAATGTCATTGGATTGAGTGCATCAGGTCTAGTTTCTGAGATATCGTCGATTTTGTGAAGAAAACCCAGTCCACTCTTTAAACGATGTCTTTGGCAAAACTAAAATGTCATAATAAGCTTTATTTATGGCTAATTATAATTCTTGCTGATTCATATAATGCCTACATCCTTATAATGTAAAATCAGCATATCTTGCCGCGTGCTGAGATATTGCTGATTCAACGAAATAACTATTCCGTAGCCTACAGCTTACTCAGCACTAAATTCATGGCCTCATTTAGAATTTATTTGTGCTTATACAGCGTTTCATGGTTTCGAACTATGTAAATAGATTATGCTGAAGTCAGCATTTATAGCCTATATAAACCGCCTCCTGAAAGCTAGAGCAGCCGCAGTCGTCTTAGGGCATATGAAGAGTTGGTCGCAAGAACAATCTGTGAATGTGAGCATTAAATAACTACATATTCTTACTATTTTTTAGGTTAGTCATTTAATTCCTCAGATGCGAACATCCTTAAGGTTATGGCTACTTCCAGACGGAGCTGCATTAACCATCCAGACATATTCTGCTACATTTGTGGGGAATACACACTAAAAGCAAACAGGAAACCGATTTCTGAGTTTGTAAAAAGAGCATATGTAGGTTATTTTGGTGTCAAACTTGGAGATCAAGATAAGCAATGGGCTCCTCATACAGTATGCAAAACTTGTATTGAACAATTGCGCCACTGGACAATTGGAAAGAGAAGCTGCCTGAAATTTGGTGTACCGATGGTTTGGAGGGAACAGATAAACCACTTCGACGACTGTTACTTTTGTATGGTTAATATCATAGGCATCAATCGAAATAATCGTCACAAGTTGTCTTACCCTGATATACCTTCAGCCAGGAGACCTGTTCCGCATTCGGATATTGTACCAGTTCCACCTTTTCGCGAACTACCTCAGCTCTCAGACGATGAGACTTGCATGTCCAATATCGGACAAGATGACGAAAGTGAAGAAAGTGGGGGCAGTGACAGTGATTTCCAATCAACTTCACACAGTGAACGTTTTGACCAAAAAGAGTTGAGTGATCTGATCAGGGACTTAAATCTTTCCAAAGAGTCCTCTGAATTGCTTGCGTCCAGACTAAAGGAAAAGAATGCACTTCAGCCTGGAACGAAAATTACAATTTATAGAAACAGAGAAAAGGATTTGCTGCCATTCTTTACCGAAGACAACAACCTAGTATTCTGTAATGACATCAGCAACTTATTGAAGAAAATTGGTCTGTCGGATTACAGCCCAGATGAGTGGCGTCTTTTTATCGACAGTTCAAAACGTAGTCTGAAATGTGTGCTTTTAAATAACGGCAACAAATTTGGTTCTATTCCAATCGGTCACTCCACCAGGATGAAAGTAGAGTACAATGCCATCTCTTTAGTACTGGAAAAGATAAAATACAAAGAACATCAATGGGTAATTTGTGTAGACTTGAAGATGGTAAATTTCCTCCTTGGTCAACAAAGTGGCTACACAAAGTATCCCTGCTTTTTGTGTCTTTGAGACAGTAGAGCCAAGCATGAACATTGGACAAGAAAAGATTGGCCTTCGAGGAAAGACATGGTGGTTGGAGCTCAAAATGTAATCAAGGAATCTTTGGTGGCACGAGATAGGATCATACTGCCACCACTACATATAAAGCTAGGCCTGATGAAACAATTTGTCAGGGCTTTGAATAAAGAAGGTTCATGCTTCGAATACATAGTACACAAGTTACCAGGAATTACAATGGAAAAATTGAAGGCTGGAATCTTCGATGGTCCACAGATCAGGCAACTTATGAATGACCCACTTTTCATACCATCAATGAATGAAATCGAATCTTGTGCCTGGTCTTCCTTTGTTCTTGTAAGTAAAAATTTTCTTGGCAACAAGAAGGCAGACAATTATGCACAACTAGTAGAGGATATGCTTCTTCATTTCAACAAGCTTGGCTGCAACATGAGCATTAAAGTCCATTATCTCCACAGTCACTTAGATCGCTTTCCAGAGAATCTTGGTGACTTCAGCGAAGAGCAAGGTGAAAGATTTCACCAAGACATCAAAACAATGGAAAATCGATATCAAGGAAGATGGGATGCACACACGATGGCAGACTATTGCTGGAATATTACGCGCGATTGTTCCGGCAGATGCCACACTCGGAAATCGTACAAAAGGAGCTTCTTCGGTGTCGAATGACTTGAAATTTTTATAACAAACTTGTTCTGTTTGGTATCATATAAGTACAGTTTCAGGTACTACCATTTTCTTTTAAGTATTTGTATTATTATGTTTATTTAGTGTATCACATAATAAATTGAGCACTACATAATTATTGCTATAGCCTTGTGTTTTATGGGCGAGCAGAGGCAAGGACTGGTATATGGCATAATGTTCTATATCTCGAAAACTAGACCTGCTGGGAGAAAACTGGTGCCTTTTCTGGAATCAGCAGGTCAAATATACCCAGAAACAGTTCTAACATTTGAGGCAACAAATTATGTGTTGGCCAGTGTTATGGTTCCTCATTTGCATGAGAGTTTGTATGCTGTTTTGGGACTAGATTCAAACAAACAATAACATCCTACTTATTATGAATAGTTTATGAACTTCACGTGTGCTAAAAAGTAAGGTAAACTTATATAAAAACACTCTTTTTGATCCATTTTTGCCTACCATACTTGTGGACTGACCTTCTGGATATTGATCCAGATGCGGATTGGCTTTGGTGCGCTATCGGTTGATGTTCTGTGCGTTTGACTCAGGCGCGTTAGGGGTTAGTAATTAATAATTAATGGCGTTACTTGTCTTCTGAGAGCGGTTCTCGCAAATTCATATTTCGGAATTTGGCGAGCATTATTTCGTACACGGTCACAAATGATGCCTCGTTGTGGTTCAAACAGATGGATGGAATAGGGACCTATCACAGATGTGAATCGATCGAGCTTCGAATCACAGATTCGCCGAGTTTTTAAGCTAGCTTTAACTCGTGAAAAGATATTTGCCTCTTCGATTTCCTCTCTTATATTAAATAAAAACAGTTCAATTACGGCAGTACTGCTATCGACAAGATTAAATTTCCTACACGGACGAATCTATAAATAGTCATTTTGAGGAATACAGCATTATCGTTCCTTGTATATAAAGCAATCTACATACGTATGTACGCTATCATGCCTGCCTAAACATGCTGACTTATCACTACGATGGACACATGGCGTGTTAAGGAATGTCTTACTTGCTTACAAACAGTAAAGGCATGATCTCGCAACGGACGCGTGGCATCTAAGTAGGCCTACGTTTTGAAACTCTGCAAAGACGCATTCCTCATCTGTCCGTATCGTAGTGGAAGTGGGTTGCAAGGGTATTTTGCACGAATACAGGATGCTGATAGATTGAATGTGACTAACTGGTTTTGTCACGAGATTTATCACCTTTTGAATCCTTCAGCATATTGGTATTTAAGGTAGACAACATATATCTCAAATGCGCTAATTAAGTATATGTATGCATCTACTTCGCGCCTCTGCAGTAATCTGTTATTAGATGTAGACCGCCGAAGGCTGCTTTTAGTTGTATATGTTCTACCAGCCGCCATACCTCGGCTCGAGGATGGTTGAAGAAAGACAAGTTCTACCAGCCTAAATTTGAACCGATCAGGAGCCGACAAGTAGGTTGAGGTCGCGGCAAGGAAAAATAGGATATAGGCAGTTTTGCTGACTTATCATCTCTTTCAGGTGATAGAAGGGCTTTTAGTTTCATGTCTGGTCATATGTCTGGTAGTTATTGAAAGTTGAAGCAGTTGTTTTGTTTATGGATGGCCGGAGTATTCGACTGATCTTTCGGTCTCTTCTTCGGACCATCAATCGTTGGTCCGTAGAAGAGAATCGATCTTGTATGATCAAAGGTCCCACGATTGCGCAGGAATCACATATTGTGTTCAAATAAGCAGACAGAACAGATTTCAAACTCAACTATCCACGTTTTGGTATATATTCAAGATAAGTGGCGCATATTAATAGTACGGTTATTGTGTTTAGAGTGTGTAGTATAGATTTAGGCTTTCTTGAAAGCAGGATAGCAAATTGTAACGAACCTTGGTATATCTCCTAGTATGTCACGAAGTGGCGACGAGGTCGCTTTACTTCGTCTCGTGAAACCCCTGCTTCGGGTCTACCAAAGTGTAACGGCCGTGGCGTATCTGAGTTGCATCAATAGGGCTGCCACTTCCCCATCGTCGAGAGGAGAGTCGCAAACCTCCACGGCCTGTTCTGCGGAACCTAGAGGTTATGGGAAGTCTGTCCCCTTAGGGTTGCTTTCAAGTTCGTTCAAAGGGCCTGGTCTCAAAACGTCACCGGACTCTTAAAATTCCAAGGATGTATCGGTGGTATAATCGACATTTCCATAGCCCGTGTCCTTCGGGCTAGAGGCAAGACGAGTCAGGGTCCGAGGTGGCCCCAAAATAACTGATTTAAGGCGGTATCTCGTGAACAGTGAATGGGGCACTAGTATCCGCCGGAAATCCCTTCTAAGTCTTATCCATTCAACTCCATGGCCGTTGAAGCAGCTGAGACATTTTACCACGCATGTTCTCCAAACACTGCTCAAAATGCTCTTGGTGTTGTGACATCCTTCCAATCGTGTCAAACAAATCTGCAACCCAACCACATAGTTCGTCTAACCGACGCCCTAGAAATCCTGGATTTGTAGGCACAGGTGGTGTAGAGCATATTTCGTCTACATCCGATCTTAAATCGGCAACACATATACTGATTCTGATTGAAAGAAACGAAGGAGAAGCGCGCATAAACAACCGCGCGTTATCATGTGACCCCAAAGTCAACCATCATTGGCCTCTCTCAGATTAGAAGAACCAATCAGGACACAGGTCAAAGACTACAGCCAAGTCAACGACTGAGATCTGCTTAACTCTCTTAGCACAGAGGCAATCCACATTTTCTGCACCTTTATACCTCGAATTACTATCTTGTGGCAAGGAAACCCGTCGCCACAGAATTATAGCTAAATGGTGAATAATTGATTAGGCAAAGTGCTGATTAGTTTAACCAAGATTCCAATCTTGCTAGTTCGCGCATAATTTGTAACTATAGTTTTAAAGGCACATCATTCAATTGTCAATATGTATGAATAGGATCGAGAGCACGAGGTTGATTTGATTTTCGAAGACCAAGACGGTCAGAATTTGAACCCTCCAGAGCTCTGAACACAGACTCTGATGTCAGCGTTGCTGTCATGGAAACGTTATTCACTAAGCTCTATGAATCGATGAATAAAGAATTATACACCGCCAAGGATAAACTTCGAGAACAATTTATACTTCTGACAATGCGCCTAAAATTATGTCATAAAAGTCTGTCTTCGCAGTTTTCGTAGAGTTAAATGTAAATGATAAGTGGTAATATTATAGATTGTTCTTCTAGGGTATGCGGATGGTGTCCAGTTGGAGATGAGAACAGAAAAAGCAAGGATTCTAAGGGGAACATAGGGACTCAGTTGAACCCGATATCACTATAGGAGAGGTTGTCTCCTGTCCGGTATCCTAGGCTATAGCTCCCACGTTTAATCCTCGTAGGCAGTCACATGAGGAAGGAGCCTCAGTCCCTTTTTCAATCGACACCCCTTTGCGCTGAGTGTCCGTGTGGCCCCGATAAATCTATATTTTGTTCAAGTTTGTTTGTTTCCTATAAATTAACTAAGTACGACTATGGACAGAGTTATCGCTCTTTCGAGTGTTCACGGCAACAAATTTGCTTAACTGATTCTTCAAAGCAAATGTTTTTTTTTGTTTTTGCAGAACATCGAAATCATGCTTTATTAGGTCTACAGTGATACTTTAGAGAGCGGTGGTTGTGTGTGTGTGTGTGTGTGAATCGGATTTCAACAAATTTCAACATATTTAACATACTTATGAATAGTATATATATATATACAAGATGACTATCCTAGCTGTAAACCTTATGCAGGGTGGCACATTAATTGGTTTGCAAACGTACAATCTACTTACCGTCTTTGTCCAAAATAGGACTATAGTATAAGAGCTAAAATTGAACTTTGATGTGGCGTAGACGTATAGCTTAACGACTTGTTTACTGGCTGTGGTGTTTAATGGGTTGCTTTCGATTCCTTTGAAACTGGAGATGTGTTAAATCGCTCATGCTTAAGCGCAAACAATGAGCAAGTAATTTGCCAATGCCATATTAGAGTGACACAAGGATGCTTACTCATGAACGTCGTATAAGGTTCCGCAAAGAAATTAAATTATTTCACGAGGCTTTATGAAATCAAGCAAACGTAGTCTTACGTTTCTTACCAGAAAAGATATACATTCAATTGTCAGTGATGATTCTGGTTGATCTCTTAGTTTCTGTGTATTCTCTATTGAAGTACAGTAGTCCAGAAATCTGAATGGTGGTGAAGCAATATGCAGTTGCATATAAGTTGTTTACTTGGCCTATGCGTATTCTATCAGACCAGAGATTTGAGCAAGTGTCGACAAGTTTTTCGAGTTATATGGCACTAATGTGTATATAAACAAAAAGGTTCAAAAACACTTGATGTTCTCTTCTTTCAGCGCCGAAAATTGTCAGTGAAAAACGCCTTAGCTATCTACTTACGGTGCTGTATAATCTTTTGCTTTACAATAACAATATAATTAAATTATATGATATTATGATATAATAAAACCCTTAATTTGTCGCTCTAATTGCGTTGTTTTACTGCGCTTTGCCTTACTCTGGAAGCTGTGGACATTAATCCCATAGAAAAATTGTCGTCCTACGCAATTCTCACCCCACTCGATCTCCTCATAGCAGATAATACAACCATAGATATCGTTTTTAGCCATGACATCACCGACTGCGAGATATTTTACTTCCTGATTGAATAATATATAAATTGTTTAAATGCTGTAGAACAATAGACGGCTAACTCTTGACAGGCGTGTGTCCAATTACTCACCTATTGCCGAAGTCTGCATTTGCAACTAGTGACTGGAAGAATACTATGCCAAATCTGTTCAACATGACCGATGGCAAGTACACGACATCAGAAGTGCCCGTGGTGATCACCCAGGTATAAATAGATGAAACTGCTCGATTAATACTGATTAAGTAATTATTTCTTTACAGGAAACGCAGATTCAGTTTGACGTGAAATAAAGAAAATGCTCTCAGAATCAGTCCATTTCTGGTGCTTGCAGATTGCCATTGCTACACATTGCTCTAGCATTCTGCCTCTCGTCACGCATATGTTAATACAGTGGGGCCGCTTGGGCCTTGCCCCAGCACCGGTGATCATCGCCAGACATCTCACCCTCACTGTGCAGCTGTTAGTCACACAGTTAGTTGGCTGTCATGTGAACATCGACGACCCAACCAGCTAATGAAATTTAAGCAAGCTAGAAACATAAACGGGTAAAATATTTGCTAAGCAGAGGTAAGCTAATGGTGAAAATTCTCCCATAACTATGCTTTTCCGAACATGTATTATCCTTTTCTAGCATGCATTTATGCTTGAAAAATGCTTAACTAATTAATTAGTTTATCATAAGCAGAAGTCTTGCTCTGTAATTAGTTGTTTACCGAAGGACGTCAGAAACACCAGATAGGCAAATACTTCAGCTCCAAGACGATCCATCACCATAGATCAGAATTTTGTGATTTTAGTCGAAAGTTGTTTGTCATACGACAGCTGCTTAATGCTACCAAAGGAACTTCCCAGAAATTAGGATAAATGTGTGCAAGCAGGACCTTACAATAATGGCTTCTCTCCCTGAAGGCCAATCTAAGAATCTAAATAGGAATGAAATGGTATAAATTATATCGACTAACCTCCGCCGTTAGTTCGAGGACAAGCTCAAAATAGAATACATAAATCTATTAGCGTTTAGGAAGATATTGCGAGGGCCTGCGAGTTGGAAAGGAAAGTTATGTTGAATATATTTAACGTTTCTATCTTTTGAAGGGTCCTGTCTCAAAACAGCCTGCGCGCAAAAAGTACGTAATAATTGCTGTGAGCGGATGCATTGCTGCAGCAATCATACTGACAGCCATTTTGGTTGGAATGTACCTTTTCACGGAGGCCCAAAAGGATATCATCAAGGCAAGATTATTGGAGTTCCGATTCTGAAGGATTATGATAAGACGATATGCAATTGCGCTTTTTGAATTGTAAATTTAATTGCAATTACAGTTATGTTCAGTATGAATATTAGAGCTCCTTCCATTCTGATTCTTCTTCCACTCTAAAGCTCCTTCCAATCTAAACATGTAATAATAGATTGTATTAATAGTTTACTCTCAACATGAATTTTTTTTTAAACTTTTATAAGGAAATATATAATTAAACCTTCAAGACTATTATAAAATATCTGATGTGTAGTTCATTCATCTCTTCGAGCGGAGTTCGAATCTTGATTCATAACATGAAGTGAATGATGCTTCGTCGAACCATGAATGTGACCTGTAAATGAGTGTATTTTAAGCAGCTGTTATTGCGTTTGATTGCACTTCGCCCTCAATATCGTTCAACATTCCTTTCACCTGGAATATGAATCTAAAATTCTTTGGTCTCTTCAACTGAAAATGCTGAACTGTTTGATTAATTTAAACATTGAGCCAAAGTTACTAATCACGTTCTCTGTTGTCTTGCAGGAAGTGATTATTTACAAATACAGAATAATTCCAATTCTGAAAATGTTTATATTTGTGCAGTTCTCTTACAATCGAGACGATACCACCGAGGAGGATGTGACCAGTGACCCAAACTCCAACATCGTGCAATATCACGTCAACAGTCATGATTACGAGATGTGGGTTGTAAACGACTTCAATCGAGTGAGTTTCCGCAAAATTATTACTTTTTATTGTAACTTTATGAATATACATGTCTGTATTCATGTACAGTAGGCCTATATAAACATATATATATTTGTGTATATATATAGGCATACACATTTACATGCATATATATATATATGAAGATACACTTTAAACGGCGGAATGCACGCAGGCATGCATATACACATATATACATAGATGCATACATATATTCATATATGCATGTATAAATACATAAGTACACATTTAGGCCTATACTTATATATGTACGTGCACACATATATACAAACATACTTACATACTTGTTTACCCTACTTTATCTATCTACATATACACTTACTTACTTACTTACTTAACTTTACAATTGCTATTACGATTACAATAACAATCATGTTTACAGTTAGAGTTACTTTCTTGCTTACTTAATGATTCGAGTAGCATCTGTGATCATAAATTGTTTTGTACTAGTTGTCACAAATCATTCTAACGGCTTATTTATGTTCGTCTTTATTCCGCCTTTTCCTCTCCATACTCCCGCCCGTCAACAGCAGTTAGCCGAGGCAATATAACACTTAGTGGCCTTGGTGCACATAAATAAATGTCACAGCAGTCTAAATATATGTGATGATGTGTAGGCCAACCGAAAAAATATTTTAGCCTTATTCCATGCATTTGGAACCTTCTACAATAACATGATTGCTGACAATGCTTTCGCAATTGAGGATGCAAATAACGATGAAAGATGTGCGGTATGGAGTAGTCGGATGATTTGCATCGGTATCTAGATTGAGGGTTTTCAAGTTAGTGTATTATTATATCCATCTTAGGATATTCAAGTGATGAAAATACATTCAACATCTGGTACGAGCTGCTACGTGGCTCCTCTTAACAGAACGACGGCCACTGATCCATCGAAAGTCAGTTCTCCGTCGGATCTTGATGCAACGGTACGTCCTGACACAAACACATTATCACGATTCACGATGCATTTCTAGTGAAACTTCAGCTGCAAATGTTCTAATGACATTTTAATCTTAATTCGTCTCAACACTGTATTAGCTAGGCCTCTCTAATTCTATATTAAACCGTGCGCATAGCAAGTGGAAACGGTACATAACAGCTATGTTACAATTGCGGTTAATGCTCGATCAGTCTATGACAGCCGCATTGCAGGTTTTGTTTGTATACCAGCATCATTTCAAGCACTTCATTTCTTCGCTCAATGGGCTACTAGAAAAACAATTACTGTGCTTTCCGTCTCATAACATATGGGAAAGGAAACTGTGGTATATTACAACCATCCACGTCATAATTATTGTCATAATATCAAAATGCTTAATTTCTTAACTCTTTATCCCGAATGTTGTAATTATCATTGTTGATGAAATTAAAAGACTTCTTTCATTTTGCATCTATTAATGCAATACAGTCTTTGCCACAAATCAAACTATTAATATATAGTTTTGCAGGCGTATCGGAAGTGATACTCTTTCAGCATCAACTTATATCTTGATGCATTTCAAATAATAAATTATAATGCTGCTTGGTACCTGAAATGCACGTGTTTAGTTTTGATTGCAGAATAGTAACGGCTTAGCAAAACATCGGTTTTCATAAAATTCGCAAAGAAGTGGGTTCAGATGTATGATAGAAACACATAAACCATATATCATGTGTAATTAACACTTTGCTCCCCTATTTGACATATCCTTCTTTCGTATTTGTCAGCCTACATTGTTCGAGCCCATTTCATGGTGCAAACACAAAGTTTCCAACGTATGTGACAGAAAAGGCTATTTCCGGGGCGTACTTGAGCATTTTTTGGTAAAGCCTGACACTGGATTTAGCAAATGAGAAGCCCCGCCTCCTTCTCCGAGCCATTCCCGTCATTTCCTTTCCCATACACTTTTAGCATCAAAATATAGGACCACGTCTTAATTTAGACCCAAAACTCAACGCCTTCCTACACGAAAAATCTGTTCCCTTTGCTCTTATGTGATACCGTCATTGCTTAAATGCGAATTCATGCAGAACATCCTCGTTTGTCCATTGTGGGTTGTCTTTTGTACCTGCTTTCGTTGCTTCTTTTGGCTGATGATATTGAAATCAATCTTGGACCAGCTAGAATTTACATTAGGTCTGTTGGATGTTGGTCAACTAAATATCTGCTTTCTTTGAAGTAAAACTCCAGATCTAGGTAATTTCCCTTATGAGCATTTCTTACATTTCCTTGATTTTTATAAGATCTGGCTTCAACTGAGTGATATATCAGCAAACATTTCTTATCTCGAGTTCCAACCTTTCATTTTTTAATCAGCGTTGGTGAAATGGCATAAGTTAGTATTTGTTATTGATGTAAACAAACAGGCATTACCTGTAGACATTTATCAGCCACCGTCCACCTCTTGGGCTGACTTTTGAGTGAGTTTCAGGTACTGTTTGAATATCTGATTCAATACCTTTCCGAAATAATTCTTATGGGAGGCCTACTATAAAAAATACTTCCTAGACATAATCAATTTTCTGATATCTGCCTTGCTGCTCTTCTCTGGTTTAGTAATTTCCAGCGGAAATTGATACTGAGTGATTAGTTTGCCATAGACACCTTAACAGCTACGGTACATTCTTTTTCTTTCTTTTCTCTCGTCCGTCAGGCTATAGCCGACGATGAGGTCTGAACGAAATGCAACCTCGTTCTTTAAATTGTGGCTCATTTGTTCAGATTTCTAGATCCTGTAACCAGGTGGTGACCATTCCTCTCCTGGCAGGATAAGGAAGCCGGTGGGCCCTGGTAGGGCCTCCTACGCCCTAGGGTGTCCTTCCAGCACCCGCCTCCTGCGTTGGCCAGCCGTTTTCAGTTCCTAATGAACCTGTCCACCTCGCGTAACGCCCTAGGTGGTGCTTCGGCCTGAGCCTTCTCCACTGATGACATAGCCTCGCTAGGCGATCTCTTACTTGGCTGTTTACCCTTCCACCGCGTTGAGATGCAGGTAGGGCTTTGGAAGGGCTACGGTACATTGCAATGTCTTAATTACGATTTCAATATCTTTCAGAAACGGAATACAACTTATAGCTTGACTTACAGTTCCGCCAACACTCCAATCCCCGATACTTCGTTCCTTGGTAAGACGGCCAGAGAAACCTGCAACGGAATTTCAACTTATTGGGTATATCCAAGCTGCAAAGTCTCAGAAGGTTAGACTATACATGGTTTACCTTTTTACCAAGTTATAAGTATGCCATACATCGTCGCAGTGCATGTATGCAGAAAATTTATTTCTTATCTCCTTCAAAGTTTAAGAGCTATTGCATTTAATTCAGTTAAATTTTATATGCGCTCAGTGCTTATCCTTCTTATAATAAATAAGCAATCGCTTGATCAACCGTCGATCACTTGAATTCTGCGCCTCGTAACTATATATGTTGGGATTTCAGGCGTACCAACGATTGGTGAAAGATTTGGAGTTCATTGTCCAGTTCTGTAATTCTACCAGTTCTTGATACTCTTTTAGATCTACTGTATACTTAGAACACGCTATTTAAATATTTTCTTATCCCGACTTGACCTAGTTTCCCCAAGTTCATGAATTTAAACTTTAACAGAGGTTACATGACTTTGAACTGTGATTTTACTTGAAGCAACTATTGATTAACGCCTTGTGCATTATGATAGAACCCAGTGGAAGTCAGCAGCTTCCATTAGATTATGCCTGATTAGATTCTTTAGTAGGCTAAAATTATTTGTCGCCGCATTGATTCCCAATGTCGCGACTTAGCATAAAATTATATCACTTCAATCACCTTAACGTCTAATTTATTTATGCATATATGTATTAATGTATGTATGCATATACTATATATGTTTGTATGTGTGTACGTATGTATGCATGTAGGTATGTTTTTTATATGTGTATGTATGTATGTATGTGTGTGTGTGTATGGAGGGAGGTAGGGAGGTGTTTAGACACTTAACATAGCGCCTTTTGTACATCTTAAAAGCTGTGTACACTTGCTAGCCACGGTTTTTAAATTCGTTAAGAATAAAAACATATGCATGCAAATGATGTTCGGATATCTATTGCTTCCGGGCTCTGGCACACATAGAACCAATCCGGATTTGTATTTAACACGATGCTAAGCTTCTAGTCATGTTGCATTAATGGCCACAACCGAATGAAGTCCAACACAAACGGTTACGTTCACCAATTGGCACCATCGGTAGATGATGTATGTAGGTAGGTAGGTCCGGAAAAACTTGGTTTTGCAAGGCAGACAATGCACTATCAACCAGCCGATTGGTAATTGAACCTCTCCAATCATACTATGAGGCTCGGAACTGTCCAAAAGGACACCATTCTATCTTGATAGGTCGATCAATTCAAAATAGCGCATGGATATAGTGATAGGTAATAAAATACAGTCCAGAAACGATAAAAATCAACAAAAGCAGGCTTATGAAATATAAAATATTCCAAAATGCGGACTTGGACAAATAAGAAAATCTAAATTCGAAAACTACCGAATAATTTCTTACGTGACGAGCTAATCAGTCCGAATGCACAAGAATCTTAAATTAAGTGACCGCCATCTTGGCCGCCGACTTCTAATGAGTGGTCAATTATCTACAAAACTCTGGCTCTTTACATTGGTAGCAATAGGTTTAAAGGCCAATGTAAGAATCAGCAGTCTACAGAAGAAGGTAGAGAAACAGGTTTTGTGAAATTCCTGAGCACACTATTACAGTGTATAAATGAATGTTTACTATATAGAAATACCCGATACGATCACAATTTACTATTGTACTATTGTGACTCCTTTTCGCTATCATGCTGTCTGTTTTACGTTTGTGGTTCGAGTGCAATAATTTACAATAACTTGGAGAATCCGTGTTGAGATATTTAATTTGCAACGAAACAATAATGTGACTGTGACGTTTGCATTTCATCATAAGATTCACATCAAAGATTGATAGTCTGTGATTACAGGTACGCAGTGGGCTAAATTTTATGTTCAGCGATAATGCATCAGATGAGCGATTATGCTAGCTGACCTCTCTAAAACTGTATGCTTACTATGTTTAACCAGATTCGAGCGGAAGAAGATACAAACGAGGATGGTCTTTCTGTTTCACCGTCGGTTGGGGCTGGTTTAGTGTCGAAATTTGCTACGAGTCGTAACTCGTTTAAGTTCAACCAATGTTTCTATCAAATATTATATGCTATAATATTGCGAATTAAAAAATAACTATCAAATATTATATGTTATAATATAGCGAATTAAAAAATAACTAAGCACTAGATTCACATTTCTGTGTAACTTTGTGAGCACTGTAATTTTTGCAATAATAATATACATTGCTAAATGATTTATTGATGCAACAATTCAATTTTTAGCTTATAGTTTCCTAAACTATGGGTTTCTCGATATTTATTAAAACACTTTTACTTCGTAGCTTTGTTGCGGATGATGAATTGCCGAATGATTTATATCAAAACAGTGTATTGGAAGGTATCATGTTAATTATTTTTCTTTTAGTTAAGTCTTGAGCATAGCTATGTCAGGTTATATAGCAATATATGCTGATCCATATTGCCTTGGTCTATTTTCGTAAGCAGATACTGAAACATGTTATATTCTTTACATCTTTTTGAAGTAAAAAACAGGCGGTATATGATTTTTTACTTGCGAAAACATTTAAGTCTTACTTAATATAACGGGGACATTTTTGGCTTCCATTAAAGTGGATCTGATATAAAAAAAAATAAAAAGTATGTTGACACACATTGTTTACTTGTTTTATTGAGAATTTGACTTTTGAAACGTACTTTTGAATGGGTGTAACCAGGAATTTAGAATCAAGACGCTGGCCTGAACTCTTGATCAGTACTGGGAAGCTTGACCCTTGACCTGCGGTTGAACATTTAAAAGAGACTGGAGATATCTAGAACTGCATCCATCTATTGTTATTGATGTCTGCAACAATCAATAAATAACAATGTCAAAATCTAACTTCTAAGTTTATCTAGCCTACTTTTTCACTGCTGGTTCTCTGCTTTCCTTTGTGGTCAGCCACAACGTAACGTCTCCTCCCATATCCCAGGTTAATTATTATCTTCTAACAATGTTGATCGTGTTAAAATTTTATTTAAATCTATGTTCTTGCGGCGGTAGGATTAAAACCGACCCGGAGTAGCTTTTTATCACGGCTGAGGGTTGAGTTTTTCTCCAGTTGGGTTGAACACCATAAACCAGTCGTGAAATCCGACCGCGTGAAGGAATGGCGCCCGTTCAGCGAGCAGCAGTGGGGAGGCGATGAATTCATGAAAAAATGAACAGCAATGAGGAAGTGATAAATTCATTTAGTTTTCACAAATCTGTCGATTTACTGTCTTCTTTCAATGAATTATCCTCTTAGTTATCAAAGGAAAGTTTTACAACTTGCGGACGGACCCCAATATTTAGCGTTATCGGATCCGTTGGCAATTTGGGCTTAAGCAAAATGCTCTAAATAAAATCCTTCTTTGTCTAAAACATCTAATGAGATTCTGAATTCATAAGATCTCACTATAAACGGCTTCGCATTAACAAAAAATTTAGAATTTTTTTTATTACGTAGGTGTTCTACTTGTGTGTTCAGATATGTGGTTAGGTATTTGAAGAGGTCTCCAAGTATGCAAGAATGCTTCGTCATGCATGCTGATCATAGCCAAATTAAGTTTCCGAATAAACAGACAACTGACTATTATTTAAAATATATACGAAATACTGGTCACTATCTGCAACCTGTGACAGCGAACCCCATTTGAAATAAGGAGCCTATTTGTATAACCCAGTCCCAATATATCACAACCTTGACTCAACAATGTACTTAATATAGTTTTTCAACGTTGAGTTATATAACTTCAAGAGTAACATTCAGGCGTTGGTTCCAAACAAGATCTAACCCATAAACTCGGCTTGATTGCTTTCAAATGGTGCCATTGACACGATACAGGCAAAACCTACATGTATAGATGAAGACGAATTAACTCGCAACCGTTATGCACTATTTTACACTTTTTATTGGGCGTATTCTTAAACATCTATATAATTAAACTGCATTCTATGCTTTGCTCAACGATAGGAATGCAATGCTTGATCGGCACCCGACCAAGATAAGTCAGTAATTGTTCATCGACAGTTACAATCTCTTCCGGAACATCTGCATCTCGGTGTTCCCTTCTGCTTGCTGTGTCGTCAAATCTCACGGCACAATGCTATTCCTTGAAACTATTTCTGGCCGTACTATCACTGAATATATATCGGATGTCCATCTAGCATGTTCCACAGCTGCTGTATGGCTTCATTTCGGGCTTGTACACTCCGTCTAAGATACAAAATCCTACGTAGCAAAGTAGCTCATCGTCAGTAACATCGGTCTAGCTTTGCTCAGAGATGAGCGACTGCCTTCTTTATTTGTCCATTTCGTGATCTCTTTCAAAACAGGATCTCTCATGAATAGCTAGAAAGCTCTATGAGAAATATCGTCCAAGAGTGTTGTTCATTACTTTTGCAGCTTCTGTCCTCCTGTTAGTTTGACAGGCCGTTTATGCCATACGCTTTTTCCATATTTTGACGTCCAAGTCTGGTCTTAACATTCATCTCTTCTGTTTCTGGCTGCTGAGGATTGTGATGCCGATGAATCCTTCCTACCAATCTTGCCAGTTGCATGGCCAGCATTCTAAGCATCGAGTGTCGCAGTGACTGTTGCAATGGCTTGTGACCGCCCACGTCAACCAGTTTCCAACTTCCGTCCAACACGGCCGCGACACCCATCTCGTCCCTTTCGTTTAACTGTTGCAGTAGGTTTTGTAATGAGTTCCTCGATCTCACAATGGCCACAGGTTGATCTTGCTTCAGTACCAATGTCAGAGACGTCAGTGTCTGAAGGTGTTGGTTGGTGATCATCTTCCTCTTTGCTTGAACTCTCAGATGCATCATCTTCTTCGCTATCCAACTCTTTTAAAAGAGAAGAATGTTTCAAACTTCTTGCGCTGAATAGTTACGCTTAGTCATCTCAAAATACATACGTATCACAATTATCACAGCAAATAAGCACATTACGACCATTGTTGTCATCTGAATATACATACTTTGCAGACTATATAATGTTGTTGGACAGATACAGTAATACATAAATCTTCTTGCTTTGGTAATTAGATCAATTTTTGTTCAAATAGCATTTATATTTATATATTTCTAATGATTTCTATTAGGTAAATATGGTTTTATTTAGCATTTTAATTTTGGGTCAAAGTGACCCCAGTGGTACTCAGTGTTGCATATCGTAAGGTATGCCACCTGGTGAGCATAAGTGGTACTAACAACAGAGGACTTTGTAAAGAATGGTCATATCTATAAAGTAAAAAAATCATGAAAATGCTGCATGTGATGTAATGCAAGCAGTTGGATTTTCGATATTTCTGTCCTTTGCCGATTGATTTTAAAACTCGTGTCCTGTTTGTATTCGTATTGTAATTGTAAACTCTGATTTTTACAGTGGCCCAAGGGAGCTAATTCGCTAAAACTAAAAAACTTATTTACAGGAGCTCAGTCAAAATGAATTTGGTAGCAATCCAGTACAGTATGTGAAGTTTGGGCGTTTGCCTCTTACATCAAAATGCAGTGTTCCTTATTAGTCTAATATTATCTAAAGACTTCTATAGCGCCGTTTTCATAATATTCAAGGCATCAGTCGATGGTTACGCCAAGTCAAAATCGCATTTACCCTAAGTCAAAATCGCAGTCAAAATTGTAAACGATTGGATAAGTCGGGTCGAATTTCGATATTTCAGAGAAACCAGAGTGGCTGGATTGAGCCGACTATCGAGGCCCTCCCTATAAGAAGAATCATGAACTGAATTCTCTTCTCAACCGGAAGCCAATACAAATGTTTAAGTACAGAAGGTAAATGTATATGCTCAAATTTTTAAGTATTAGTATTAAAACATTCGTCCACATTGATATATTAAATCTTACATATTCCACATTGTAATTGCATCCACGAGTAAAATTAAGCAAAGCAGTCATTAACTTACAAATCATTTCTAACACCGAGTGTATTAGCATTCAGATCTCAATTGTTATTATACAATTTCTAGATCAAAAGTTAGAATCGATGCTCAATATAATTGAATTATTGCTTGGTAGCATCAGAAGTCTGATTAAGTTTTAAGTCAAGTTGTTATAGTGATTTTACATTTAACGGCCCACAATCTGAGAAGAATACCGAAGTTCATGCCCTTCTGTCTTCCAGCGCCGCCTGCGTGTGTATAGATATACAGTTGTTAAAGTTCTAAACATGAATTGATATTGCTTTCAGAACGCTAGCTGGTTATTTTTGGTTCCAGATGCATTGTGGGTGTCTAAATTTACGATGGCTAATAGTAGCCCATTACAAAGTTGGTTTCACTTAGTGTTATTATGTGTTTAGTGCTGGAACTTTAAGATTTTTGAATCGAACCAGTTTTGAAATGAGTTTACAGTATGAGTTTCGTTTATTGATTGCCATATATGGTTTGGTTAGTTTGGGAGTATGTTATGGCATTTTGTGTGCTAAAAATTCAAAATTCTGATTTTTGCCTTTTGAAGAACGGAGGTACTGATACAAAATGCGCTATAGTATGCCTATACCTGTTGTAAAGTCATCTAGCTGGCGGGAAAGTAGGATCGGCTGTTGGGCACGGTGAATAAGAAGGACGGCTGAACCTAGAGTTGAGGAGTCGCTGGGTTGAGTCAGTTCCTGAATGACTGAGCGAGAAGATATTCGAGGAATTCGAAGGAGGGTTCAGTCAGACGAACTGGATGAGCGAAGTCGAGTGACGGGAAGCCTGAGAAGCCGAGAAACGCTTTCCGTCCCTTAGTCTTTGTTTTATCCCGGTACCCGTGGTCCTGGTGGTATGGGTGAACTGGAGCTGTTTGGTCTGATGACACGGAACCATTGCCGAGCTTGTCGTCTGTATGAGAATGGACTCCTAATCCATTCAAGTATTTCTGAGTGGTGATTATGCGAGTGGAAATGTCGACTTGAACAGACCAACGCAAGATGACTGAGACTTCTACTACGCCCGTAGGTCTGTAGATGTCGTGAGAGTTGATTTTGGTGTTTCTCTGTATAGGATGGTTTGCAGTTTTTGATAGGACTGTGTGACAGTTATTGGTTATTCTGTTGAAAGAAGTGTCTTTGCAAATAAAATGTGTAATTAGGCAGTGTAAATATAACGACTGAAATTAGAAATTGGGTTTTTCTTAAAAATTTAGCTGAGAGAATTCGCGACAGTGACTTAGTTGACTCTGTGGTGCAAACACTTTATGACATATATTGCACTCGTATGATTTTTCTCCAGTGTAAGTTCTTACATAAGTTTTGAGATTGTGACTATGCTCAGATGTTTTGTTTAGAAATCTACAGTTGAATCAGTGTTCTTTGTTTTCAGTCTTTGCATGCATCTTCAGATCTTCAACAGAGTGAAAACATTTTAAAAGTTCTTGCCGTTTATCTATGTTGCTTTGAACTCTATCAAGAGTTCAACTGGGTAGAACGAAACTGCTGGTTGGCGTTTGTTATAAAGTACCACATGAGAATGGAACTATGGCCTTCATAAATTTCAGGAAAGGGCTACCAGAAATTATACTTCAACTTTGGAGATTACGACTACCACAGCTCCGTCTCATCCTGCATTACCTTCTTTTTTGCTTATTCTAGATTGTGAGTAACTCAGCAAATAGACTTCTGAAATCAGAAGTAGAAACCAAAAAAACCAAGATGAGATTACTGTCTAGGCCCGAAGTAAACGAAATATATCTCACCTGCCAGCATAACAATAAAAATAGTGTAGCACAATTTTTTTATTTTGTCAAGCTCATCAAAAAAAGAAAACGCTATAATATATCAAAAGTTGAGTTATCGATATTTATGTCTTCTGGCGATTAAACTCAAAGTTCACGTTCCATGTGAAACGCTAATCAGATATTAAAACGTGATCGTTAAGAAACCTGGAGTTTTTAACAAAAGTAATCGAGGCTGTCGATATATTACAAAATCTAAATCTGATCTGTTCAGTAGTAACCAAGCACAAATTTCAATTCATTAAAGTAATCGTGTTTATGTTTCCACTTATCAGTTTGGCTTCTTAATTGTGTAACTGTCTTACTTGCACTAATTTTCCTTTGAAAAATCAATTAAATAACACTCGTACGAGTCATACTAACGTAATCTGTGTAGAAATCATTATACAAACTAAAGATTACTAAAAAGCGTTAATTTTTGCCCTCTAGCCAACAAATAAACATGTTCTGTACTATCATGCCATCTACTGAATATATGTATAACTGCAACAGAATATACTCATTATGATTCCTCACACCCATCAATTTCTTACTACGGCAGAGAATCTCCGTGTTTTGTGCTAATTGAAAGAATCAGTCCAACTGTACTGCCCCTCTTACAGTGATAATCTTATAAGCTTCAATCAGGTCTCTGCTACTCCTTCTCTCCAATGTCATTAGACCACATCTTTTCAACCTCTTTTCATTGCCCAGATCATTGTAACTCCGAATCCTTTTGCACATATCGTTCTGCACT
The DNA here is from genome assembly GCA_964023275.1 of Norana najaformis. Lineage (NCBI taxonomy): Eukaryota > Metazoa > Annelida > Clitellata > Crassiclitellata > Hormogastridae > Norana > Norana najaformis. The sequence goes on from OZ029928.1 coordinate 2,342,485, forward strand.
TGTACCAGTTGTTCTATGTCATATTTTAAGATATGAATTTCCTATCGTGATGCAACACTTCAACTATGGTCTCAACAGTAATCTGTACAACCTCAGTAGAGTATCCTTGTCTCTGCTAACTACTCTCCTATTTCTCATACCCAAGGTTCAGTAACCCTTTTTTGTTGCTTCAGCACATTGCTTTGAAAATTTTGTACCCTTATGCATCATCACTTCCAATTCCTTTTATTCATCACTCACTTTAATACAACACAGTACTTTCTATGAAACTTCGCCACATACATCACAGAATACTTTTTCATCTTAAAAGAACTGCCAGTCCTTAGACCAAGGAACAGTTTTCTTGGATTTCCTAACATTATCTTCGCTTCTTTTTCATCACCCACTGTTCTGCACAGTTCTCTTTCATCCCCAAACTTTGAAACTGTGGACAACATTCCATAACCTACAATACCAATCAAAATTAGAAACACAAATGGCTCAAATACTGATCCTGGTGGCACTCCGCTTAGCACTTTTTTCACCCAGAATTTCTCCCTTATGCCCTCCTTTTGCCATCAGCCTAAAACCAACTTAGAATCCACATTATCATCTGCCCTGTAATTCCGTGTAGTTGCAACTTTTTGGCCAGCCGTACGTCAGGTAATTTGTCAAGTGCTTTAGCAAAATCTAGGTACACTAAATCGATAGGTTTACCCTCATTCGTCCTTTTATAAGTCTCCTCAAAGAACTGTAATATATTTGTCAAGCATGAACGACCTCTTGTACATCAGTATTGACTGTCTTTTTATATCATACTCATTCAATTGCTCCATTATGTTATCCTTAATAATCCTCTTCATGACTTTGCACACAACACTGGTTAAGTCTTCTATATTACGCCTATACTGCACACTGAGCAAATATAATCAAGTTTAACATATGGTTCGTAGTATACAAAGTACTATTATTTAAATAAGCCGATCAATCTCTATTTTATGATCACCCTTCATGCCAGCAAACATTGCACTTGGTCACTGAACAATATGACACTTGATGTGCCTGCAGACGATGGTCGGTGCTCAAGCGTTCTTGGTAATTGGTCCACGACCTTGGAATTTGCTGACCACTTTTTTCGTCCTGCTAGTTATTTCATGTCATTCAAGTCTATATACAAGACTCGATTTTTTCAAATTGCAACCTACCGAGGTTGGCTTCGAAAGGCTCACCTATCTGGTCGATCTGACTTATCCAAAATACTGATTTTTTATTATGATTTCACTTGAAGCGACCATCGCTTTATGCCTAAGACATTGTGAAAACGATAATCTAGAAGTTATTAGATAATATTAGAACATTAAAAATAATTTTATGCATTATTTGTAGAGACCTTGGTATTTTGCCAAGTCCTGCTGAGGACAGAAACTTTAAGTATTAATGCAAAAATCACAGTATTAAAGAAAAGCTAGTACTTTCTAGACTTTACTGCTTTAGCCGATGACCAGTAAGATTCATAAGTATTGCCGATTGGCATTTGCTGTTTCGCATGTCTAATTTGTAATATAGTATCTTTAACACTAATTTTAAAGTGTGAAGTTTCCATTAAGCAAGTAAGTCAATGTTGGTAACGTGAATCAAACGCTCCCGCTTAAAACAACAACGCATACAAAACAGTAAAAAGTGGCACATTGTCCGTAAAAATGCAAAATTATAAACAGATTAGGGGAAAATAAAATTTTTAAAATCTAACTTTGTACAATGTTCAAGAAAAAACTAACAGCATTTATATTGAAGCAATCATGGAAAGCAATGTAAGTGCAATTTCTTTATTTATTCAGTGAGCGGCAATGAAGGGTTTTTATCCAGCAATGTATTGAAGTGTAGTAATTCACATGTATTTCCCCTTTGTGTTTAGTTGAATTTATGGTAGTGCTTTGGAGCAACTGAACAAGACAGTGAAGGGTTGACTGGGTGGCTTTAGAACTTCTTTCTCAGAAATCATCACCACTAGTAGAAGGGCAGCCAACATTGTCGACACCAGATTGGAAATTGTACAAATAGATGGGCGCTTCATTCGAAGCTACCTGAATAAAGCATGTAAGTTTGAATTCGTGGTGAACGTCAGGCCTACCCGATTGATTGAAGAGTTCACCTTTCAACGCGCAGAATAGGGATTAGCGCCTCCCCTACACAGCGTGGGACCTCGAGCTAGTGTTTCTCTCGCAATTGTTGTTCGGTGTCATCGATTGATGGGCCAGAGCTGCTGTACAAACAACCTCGTTCATCAAATGGAGTCAGAATACTGATCCTTTGTGCAGCTATGACGCAGTGCATACAATGGCGCGCATTCTCGATGTTTGTCCGCAACACGCTTCATTGGCGGACTATTGGCGCTTCACCTCGCTGATGATGACGCCTGCAACTCGCTGGCACGAATCGCACATGCAAGAAGAAGAATCGATTGATGCGTAGTCATTACATAGTGGCGCTTAATATATGCATATATAATAATACAAATTCACAATGTGCCCATTAGAGTACTCTTTATAATCGTCAACAACAATATCTCGTTATTACAGTATTTCTATGGCATATCGATTTTCAAAACTGTTGTCACGAAACCGTAAGCCAGTTGCATATAGGATTTTAGTAACTCAATATTGGCTTCCCATTCCAATCCAATTTAGTAATATTTGCGGGTATGAGAACAAATTCATCATTCCATCTGCTTAGCAGCTGACAGTAATCTTCTCTGCCTTTTGAACCAACATGAAGACCCACTTCTCGACGATTAATGCAAAGACAAGAGGAAGTATCGGCATTGTAACTCTTAAGATTGTTGTATATCGTAAAGAGTTTTTCTTGATAGGCGAAATAAATAAACCATTGTTCCCACATGGAATCAGCCGAACCAGAGCGTTCAAACCCTTTGTACCAATTTGTAGTGACACTTCCAGGCACATATGGATGGAAATCTTTGAGTAGAATGTGAGTATGATACCAATCTTGAAAATCCTTCCATACAGATGGCTTAGGAGAAAACCCCCATGTTCCAATGCATTTGTACATAAACATCGTCTCATTCTGAGGTACTTTCAACGGATTAAAGGAACCATCGTGCGATTTCTGTTCGTCACTAGTGAGAGTAGTTCCAGCAAAGTCGTTCCTCGCGTTGTAAATGCGGTGAACAGCCTTTATCCATCGGTAGCTGTACTTTGAAATACTGATGTCATCTTCTAAAATCAGCGCCAATTCTTTAGATTCTGAGTCTCTGGATCTCCACGTATCTATCCACTGGCCATAGATTCCTGCGTGAGCATTCTGTATGTGAACTCGAGTTGGTCCGTGTCGCCACTTAAATGAACGCGCAGCTTCAACAGTTTCGTCGTGTATTCGACCGTTCTTATCTCTGTCTATCCAGATTTCTAAAGCGCCTTGACTACCATCCAGTTCAATTTCATCGACAGATTTTAATAGTTTTAATAAGGACTGTGCTCTGTTGAACGTAATAATGATAATTCGAAAATCAACTTCTTCGAGATACACGCAAGGGGTTCCGGTAACACACTTTTGGTTGTCACCACTCGGCCTAATAGGTTGTTGGATTCGAAGTGATCTCAAGCGATTCAAATACAGTAGATATCCGCACACACTGCATATAATAAAAGCAAACAAAAACTTCTTTTGTTGGATCATTATTTTTTAAGCTGACGATTTAGTCCGTTGAAATAATTCCCTTATGTCTACAATGGAAAACACGAAGGACAGTAAAAATATCAGTTTATGCTACCGTTACCGTCTTCAACAATCAAAAGTCAAACATATCAAACAAATTTTGTGGCAAATTGTTAATCAAGATTTGCAGGCGAGAGAAGGTCTTTAGACTTTGCCTGACATTCGTTATTTGAGTTAAATTAAAAAGTTAATCAGTTAAGAAGATTAGAGAAAAACTGTTTCCCACTTTAAATTAGTGTAAGAGAATAATCTCTGCATGTAAACTTCATAGCTTAAGAATATATCTAAATGGCAGCTCTTGTGAAATAACAGAGTCGTGTAAAAGCCAACACTTTCAAATCTTACTACTAGTTTCGTATCAGTCCTTAAGTTTGCATTCTATTGAGTTTTTGAGGTTTCCTATCTAACATGTGTTATTGTCGTTGTGTTGTCTTACACTGATTTTAAATTTTGAAGTTTTGATGTAAAATAATACCATGCTTTGTTATCCATCACACTTTAGTTCATTGCATAGATACAGTAGTTGCTGGTTTATCGTCTATTAATAGGAGATGTGGATGTTCTGTCCGATTCCAGTTCAAACTTAAACTAGTTGAAAAAAGGATATTTCACAGTATATTCAGTTTATTTCCAAGTTTACAACCACGCGTGGTTTCAGGCACTCTCCGCCATCTCTGCCCTATAGTGATCGCTGTTTCCTTTGACAGTTAACAGAACACCGAAACCAAAGAATTTTTAGGCTATTATTAAGGCGTTCAGTTGTCATCTCTGGTAATTTAGTGAAGTCACACTTGGTGTGTCCTTCTTTTATTAAAATGTTGAGTTCATTCAGACAGGTAGACAAGTTGGATTGGAGCACCCACTTCTAAGACTTTACTCAAAAGCTGAACCTGATGGCTTCTTGTATAGCCACCAGCACAGGAACATATTTTCATATCCTGAAACTGAAGGATCCATTCTTGTAGTTCTCATCAAAAATCTCGAATAAAATCAAGGACCATCTTGCTTCATTGCAAATCGTGATGGCAAGGAAGTTGCCAATGAAGCGCCATGATAGGAATAAACTAATCCAGGATTACAACTCAGTTGTAGCAAACGACGAACTGCACAGAAACATTTGCTGCGAGATGTTCAGTGTCGCCACAAAATTTCTGGCTTCAAGAAGACTACTTTGCTGGCCGGATTTGAATCAAATGCAAAATAACAATCTGAGCTGTCCCCGTACTAAACACTGACAAGGATATAAAGTCGTAGTTTAAGGCTGGCTAATGTATCATTGCATTCGCAGATTGTTCACTTACTACTTTATCACAGTATTAGATGTTAGATATTGACAGTCAATGTCAAACTAAAGTACGTGTTTTGTTATGCTTGTGCACTGATTCACGTTTGCTTGCTATAAAGCCATGTACCCAGAAATCGTTGGTCGACTTGTGCATCCTATAAATATAAGTCAATTTGGCTCAGATTTTCACCATAGTTGTGTTTTAACAGATTGACTGTAATTGTGGGTTCCAACACTGAACTTTAAATAAAAAACATCTGGACCACTCAAGGCCCCAATAACCTATACCTACTCAACACAGTTCATCCCAAATTTTCCAGTTTAGCTGTCTAGGCTATTCAAGTGAAGGTTTCTTAGTCAGTTCATAAAAGTTCGCTTCCTCTAATTATATCCAGTGGGCGTCCATTTTGAGCATTTAGTTTTCTGTGACAAAAATGTTTTTCTACTATTGCAGAAAAATGTGGTAGACGCCTTTGTATTTCACTCTGCTAAAACTAATTAATGTTTAATAATAATAATAATAAGACAATTTATATAGCGCCGTAGCGTCCAATGTCATTCAAGTAATTCTGAATATACTTAATACACTGGCTGTCTTAGTGATAATGATAACGTAGCAAAATGTACAGATCATTTTTACAGGACTCATAATAATCTGGACGAAAATCCAGGTGTTTTGATTTCCTGCTTATCTTTAGAAAAAAATAAGTGATGTGTCCATCTATGACACATGCTGGCAGTACCCAGTTGAAAATGGCCAGTACTCTACAGCCAAGATCTCCCTAGGTAACGTCTGTGGCCTGGATGAATTGTGTGCTGAGCGTTTGATATATGTCCATTCGTGCTTGGTAAGTGTATTTGCGCAGCTCTTTAAGTTCACTAGAAGCAGGACGTTTGGGAGCCGGCCGTTTGAGCGCCCATGAGCACACTTGACACTTAGTCTACAAATTTGCGTATATTATTATTCTTTTATTGAATTGATTGAGATTGTTTTAATGTGTATATTTTATGCTGGTTCCCTTGCGCATGATATTGCGCAGTTTTGTTGCTGGATTTCTCCTATTTTACAACTTCTCAGATGATTCTGAAATAAGGGTGGCAATTACACAATCACAATGGTTTCATATCCGAAAAGGGGTCAGGCAAGGCAGCGTCCCTTCACCATATTTATTTAACATCTTGGCATAAGGAGATTGAGGGAGAGAGAGAGAGAAAAGAGAGAGAGACTGAGAGAAACAGAGAGAAACAGAGAGAGAGAATCATGAGAGAAACACCCGATGGTTTCAAGGACGGATAAAAATTGGTGACAGGAAGGTCCCCAACCTGAGATATGCCGATGACATTGTATTGTTGACTGGTTGATCGCCTTGATCGGGTTAGCCAGAAACTTGGATTGTTGTTTAATATTGACAAGACAAAGGTGATGGGAATGAACGGTGCTACCTGCTGTATCAAGGTTCAGGGTGAACAGCTGGAACAGGTTGATACGTTCTGTTCCTTGGAGCTCTCATCACAGAGGATGCTGAATGCACTAAGGAAATCAGAGATGGATTGAACAAAGGTGAAAGAATCATGGGAACGTCGAAGAAACTTTGGAAAAGTCATGGTTTACCAGTTACAACTAAATTAGGATTCTGAGGGCACTGATATGGCCAGTTGCAACTTATGGTTGCGAAGGGTGGATCATCAAGAGAACAGATGAAATGAGGATAAATGGATTTGAAATGAACTGAGGCAACAACTGAGGGTTTCTTGGATAACAAGGAAAACCAGCGAATGGATACTGGAAGAAACCGGCATGGAACGTCAAATCTTAAGTAGACATCAAATCAAGGAAGTTGACATACTTTGGTCATATTATGAGGAAAATTGAGATTGTTTGGAGAAAGAAATAGTGTAGGGTACAAAATCTGCTCGCGAGCACTTGAAAGACCACAAACGGACTGGATTTGGAACTTAAGGTCTTGGACAGGAATAACTATGGGTCAGTTACCGAGGACAACTTAAGATGGAAACTGGAGACAGACGGTACATCGTGTGGCCCAACTTCGGATCGAAGATGGTCAAAGACAAGACAAGACAACACAAGTCAAATCTATTTGTTTTTATATGTTTATTTTTTTAAACACTTATAACGCGCGAAATGTCAGCACACCTGAATCTGAGTTGCAGTCAGAGATACAGCCATCATTGACACGAACATTTCCAACTGTCACAGGATTATCAGTGATTAGTAAATCCAGCAGATTTCCACAGCGGGTTGAAGTTGAAACATGCTGGTTGAGATCGAATGATTTTAATAGATTGTCTAACCCGTGATCAGTATGATTTTCATCATTGCCTCGGCAGTTAAAGTCGGCACAAACAAGCAGTAACTGTGGATATCATGTCCGAAAATTCGTCATAGAATATATGAATGGAACTTGATGGTGGACGATATATGTTAGCGATGATCAAAGAGGAAGCAGCTTTACCTACTCGAACCAACTGAAGCTCATACGACGACGTATAAAAGTGTTCAGACAAGCGATGCCCATCCGACTGCTTATTAGTGTTCAAAATAATAGTCTCAAATCACTTTGCTATCGGTATTAATTCCTCTGCGACGTCGTTGGCTAATGCTTCTAGTGTTTAGGGCGTCTTTATAAGTAACGCTCCTACATGTATTGTTAAGAAACACAAATTAAAGTAAGCAATTTATTGAAAATAATAATGTAGCGACTGTAGGCTAACTGATAATATATAAAAGAAGACGAAATATTAAATTAGCATGAAAAATATAGGGCCCATGCCGGTAAAACTAGAAATATAAAGGAAAGACAACACTACGTCTAGAGCAAAACAAAGCTAGTTTAAGTAGTTTAGACTAAGCAATAAAATTATGTCTAAATTTGTGTTTCTAAGTAAACTGAAAAAATGCTTTGCAGCGTCGCGCCAAAAGACCGACACCCATGAAATGCCGGCGTCCAAGCGGCGGAGCCAAAACGGCGGCTCTCAGGTGTCCAAGTTATTACTAGCGGTATGTCGTCTGGGTTGGTGACGGCACTGTTGTATATCTAATTAAATACAGACTCGGAATCTTAACGTAGAAAAAGTAGTCATCACTTTTATTGCCGTTTTTCTGAGGTATTTCAAACACTACTTCTCAATATTTGTGACTTTTCTTGTCATCGACGAATCAGGCTTCGGCTTTTAGCATAGAGTGGGCTGAATAGAGGTTATTTCGCTCTGATGACAACTGTTGAACATTTTAACAATAAGGGCAATAAAGTATTTATGGTTGCTTGTACTTTAGGAAAGAATTTGACAGTGTTTCAAGTAGCAAACTGTTTGATTCCTTGTCACAAGGGTGCAATCTCCGTCATAGTACCTGTCTCGCAAAACTTATATATACATATATATATAACTGCCTGTTAAAGTGCGCTGTGGCAGTTATTTGTTTTGTACTGAGTTTCAATTAATTCTGGCGTGAGGCAGGGTAGTCTTTAGCCCAACTGGATTGTGGTGATCCTCAAGTTTCCTCTCTGGGCCCGCTGCTATTCTTCCTTTACACAGCCGAGATTTTGGACGTAGTCGAGAGCAAGGGTTTGACAGCGCATTGCTACGCCGACGACACTCAGATCTACATCAGTTCCCCGGCCCTGGATACTTCGGCGACCGTTCAACGTTTCACCGATTGTGTCGCATGTATTGATGACTGGATGTGTAGAAATCGGCTGAGGATGAACGTGGACAAGACACAGCTTGTTTTGATTGGTACAAGACATCAGTTGGACACGGCGAAGATCAATGTGCTTCAATTAAAGACATCGGCTGTGGCACTATCACTGAGGGTCACTGACCTGGGAGTAATAATAGACCGGGAACTTACGATGAGGGACCATGTGGCCAACATCTGCAAGAAATGTTACTTCGAGCTGCGGCAGTTGGAACAGATTTGATCGTCGCTGTCACCCGACTCAAGGAAGAGTTTCGCCTGCGCTTTCGTCGGTAGTCGGCTAGACTACTGCAACAGCCTGTTATACGGCATTAGTCGCGGGCTACTTAAGAAGCTGCAAGGCATACAGAATGCTGCTGCGAGGTTTGTTGCTGGGGTTCGGAGGTTCGACCACATAACGACTGTTTACAAGATCTACACTGGTTGCCTGTCCGCAAAAGGATTACATTTAAAGTGGCGATACTAGTTTACAAGTGCCTTCACGGATTGGCGCCCCATATTTGTCTCGCGACTGCGTTCCGGCTTCCTCGGTTCCTGGTCGGTCTCAGCTGCGCTCTGCACTGAGCTACGATCTGATCTGGTCTGGTAGGGCCACTGTCGCGCGCCCAAGAACATTTGGTGTATCCGGCCCTACGGTGTGGAACGCGCTACCGACCGAACTACGAACACCGGATCTCTCCATCATCGGACTGAGGCAACTGCTATTAGCGGTTTTGCGGTGCATTAAGTTTTATTAACTAGCGCTTTATGAATCTTCTTCTTATAATAATAATAATAATAATAATAATAATAATAATAATAATAATAATAATAATAATAATAACAACAACAACAACAATAATAATACAATGACAATAACAATAACAATAAACTTTATTATTATTATTATTATTATTATTACGTCACTTCAATTATGAAACAAATCTTTTGTTACTGGAGCAACTAGAGCTGCTGTGGCGTCCAGGCTGGCACACTGGAAACAGATAGACTAGTTGCACCTCCGAATCTCGTGATCTTGTCTGTAAGCGCCGTGGTGAAGAAGCAACGCTGAGTTAGCGGTCTCGTAAGTGTAGAGCGTTCTGTGGGCGTTTCTTCGATGAAGCGCAAGAACATCCGGTGTGGATCGGACGAACATCCAGCACCACCAACTCCCTCCTCTTCATCGCCGTCGTCGTCTGCTTCGAAGGCGCCTGCGTCGTGGGCTTCACTGCCCGAGCGTCGACGTCTCCTCGACCTCGACCCGCGGCTGACCTTCGACAGGCGGTGTGGCTCCTTGACCCAGAGGATCGGTTGGGGCCCGTCGGCTGGGTCTCGACGACCAATTCCAGGTTCTCTCCTTTTCTTTAATCTTGGCTTCAGGCACGCCCTTCTCTCCTTCTTTGATTTCAGCCGTCTTGTTCTTCGTTGTATTGTTGTCGATGAAGAACTTGATTTGCGACTGGGTACTCTCGCTCACTGCGTCGAGTGCGAGTTCTGAGGTCATGAATTCGTGTGATTGCTTCTTCTGAATTAAATCCTTCAGATAACGTTCGTCTTTTCTTCTGTTAACCATTGTAAATGGTTTGTCATAGCTGGAGTCAATCGCTTCTTCTTCCATCGATGGAAGGTCGCGCGGAGACAACTGTTCTCGGTCAGGTAGAAGACAAGGGAAATTATGAGGAAGCAAAGAAGCATGGTCTGAATGGGTAGAATGTTCGTCGCACTGATTTGAGGCTGTCTTCCGGCCGGTGATTGTTCTCTGGAATTGCCAGTCTTTGCTTAAATCTGGCTCCAAGAATGTGCCATTAAAGTCAATCGCGTTAGATCGCTGGATGGCAATGGAGAGGCGTTGGAACAGGAAAGAAGTCTTCCTCTTGTCTCCCGATACTTGGGTTAAGTGGCGTCCGATTTTCTTGATGAGGCTAAAGCCTTCCTGATTTATGGGCCTAGAGTCTCGAAGGTCAGAGGGACGAAGCAGTGTGTCGAGAGAATATCACTGTATTTTGAGGTCTTTCGTTCTGCTGCGATCTCAGCAGCAGCACCTGAGACCACGGCTGTTCTGGATCGATAAGAGACTGCCAGAGTATCGATTACTGTGGCGTCCCAGATCAAGCATTTACCCCCTTCCCGAGGAATGAGGGTTGCTCCTTCAGGTCGTCGGCCGTCGGACCTAAGCAATCCTGCTGGTTCTTTAGTTGATGGAAAGCCAGCCTTCACGAGGGCGCGCCACACGATGTCATTGATACAGGCGTGTCTTGCTGTTCTCCCTGGGCCTAAAGGGCATGCTGGACCGTGTGAGCCGTCCGCAGTGACCAGAAACCCGCAGGAGCAAACGTGAGGGGCGCACAAGTCTATCCCAAGTCTTATGCCTGTTAAAAATAATAATAATAATAATAATAATAATAATTATTATTATTATTATTATTATTATTATTTGTAGTAGTAGTAGTAGTAGTAGAAGTTGAAGTTCTCGGCATAGTAATGCCTGGACAACAACCAGATTACAGAATGCGGGCAATTAAGTGAGCAAACGAACAAGTGAGAGTTGTATAAAAAAATCTACAGTACCTACACGAGAAGCTACGTGTTTACTGAGCATGTTTGAATAACAATTAAGGACATCGCTTTCAAGAACATGCATAACCATTTTTTTGTAAATCACGAACTCAATTCTTGGCTACCGTTTCATAGGCATTCAAAATACTTTGAGATGGGTTGAAAGTGATATATACTCAAAATTTTCCCTTTTCGGGTTCATTACTTTTCTAGCATCATCATTTCTCTCATATGAATTCAATCGACCAACACACGAACACGGCTTCAACGGGTGGTTTCGCAATTCGATGTGAAGTAATATTTATAATTACTACCCCTTTGATTCCCATGAATGCCACTGAAGACGAGACCTCTCTGTCTTAGTGAAATGATCCCGCTCGTTTCATCATAGAAATTCAAACCCAGCTGGGTGTGAGATATGGTCCGCTATGACCGTTCGTTTAGATGCGAATAAATGAACACTGTAAAGTTTCATAATAAGACGTATACAGAAAGTAAACAACATATAAAGGCTCTGGCTTTGTTTGTGTCATAACGGAAGAAAATTGCCAACAAAAAAGCGAGCTTTTCATCCATTTTGATTTTGATTTCAAAACTAGCAAAATTTTCTATCAAAATGCCTGTTTAGCATGAATTCCAACACTCTTAGCTTTATAGTTTGTGGTTGGTGTGGTGGACTCTCAGTCCTGATGTCAGGGAGGGTTACAAATATCACTCAGTAATATATTTCAAAAATTATGTTGCGCTAGCACCTTCGACTTAACTAAGCTCTAATGAATATATCGACCGCGAACTGTCGATGAGAAAATCGATGGTGGGCTGAGATTCGACTCTCAGTTATAGGACAACAACAACATGATAACAATGAGGACAACAGTGACCGTCACGTGAAGCATGTTTTGAAGAATTTCATGATACATCACGTTTCTGTTTTAGTTTTCGACAAATGGCAAGGAACTTTAGATGGCCTATATGGTTCCCCTTTCTAGCAAACGCTGTTGTGTCTCTGGTCACATGTAATCTTTAGAGACCACCATAATGTCTGTGAGACAGATTTTTGAAATGAATTATCACGTGTGTGCATGTATGTGCCTCTAACATAACAAATGATCATATGTTTAGTCGTTTGTAAAATCTCAGGATTAGAATTTCATCATTGTTTTCGATGTATTACTGTCATTTGCATTTCTCCATTAACAGCAGATAACAATGCTGGTATTTGTCTGCTTTAAGCCCGTATGTGACCAATTACACATCTGGAAAACAAGTAGCGGCCATAATCAGTTATATCCGTAAATGAATATCCGTAAAGTTACTAAGTTTGTCAAATGTTATGTCAAGTTCAACTTCTCAACATGCAGGATAACATTGTGTCGTATATTTTATGTTGATACAAGGCATAGGCTATGGGCAATTTTAACTTAATTAGTTTTGCCTAAATAAGTGCTTCAAGGAATCGGGCGTAGGCATATGCCGCTGTTTAGTAAACTAAGGGTCTAAAACCCGCAGAATGTTAGCCGCTTGCAGCCAGCCCAAGTCCTATCTTGCTGCCATAATACGGTCCACCAAAGCTCTAAAAATATTTCGTAAAGCAAATTTGTACGTAGTCTTCGTCTTTGTATTAATGTAGCTAATGATTTTACTGACTTAGTCGTCAAATTTCTAATAATAAAGCTCCCTTATCTTTCCAGTGATACCGCCATCTGTTTTCGAAGTGAATTAGCTGATTCAACATTTGCATTAGTAGATGTATATCACTCGATAAAATAAAATTGATCTATTTTGGCCACATCATGAGGAAGGAGGGAACATGCATCGAGAAGGAGATAATACAGGGCACAATACCGGGAGGACGGAAAAGAGGAAGACCGAGAATAAACTGGTTGGGCAACATCAGGGCATGGACTGGGTTAACAATGGAGGAGATGCTCAGGCTGGTGGAGGACAGAGGACACTGGAGGAACATTGTGCATGATGCGGCCGAATCTCGGAACGAGGAAGGCTGAGAACAGAACATCACTCGATAATTAAAAATTAAAAACAACCAAACTTGACTTCAGAGTAGAAGAAAAGAAAATTCGTGGCAGAAAAATATTTTCCCAAACAATTGGTGAATATAAATGTTTTATGGAGAAAAGAGACAAAATTCAGTGCCTTATCTGTCAATAGATGATTGCTGTTCTCAAAAAGTAGGCAGTGTGACACCATGCAGAGTAAAGATGGGAAGCAATCACGGGCAAATTCAGAGAGTCAAAAGTTAAGCAAATAATGGATTTTCCAAGGTCAGAATTTTTGCTTTTAATATTAGTAACGGTAGTGAAGATTCGGTAAGGGCAATTTTTGTACTCAGCAAAGTGATAATAAATCATTGTGGTCATTTGCATAAGAGTAATTTTTTAAAGAAAATGTTTGGCCAAAACTAGCGAAATTTTATATCCTGATAAGAGAATTTTAAGGCATGAGCTTGTCTGTCAATACATTTGCCAGTATGGTTTTAGAATTGGGAGGTAATGTGCAAACATAATTATTTCATATAAAAACGGCTTCAAAATATTTTCATTATTGCCTGTAACGTGATGCATCTGACACCAATGTCAATAAAAGTAATAAGTTGAGTTTTAATAACATACTGTGTTACTCTTTCCATTATGACTAACTTTTGTATCGTTGAATGAAAGTATAAAGTGACGTGGATAAGGATATAGTGGACGTCCAGTCTGTTGCAAAGACTTGGCTGTGCGCCGTTGCATAGTCGTTAGGTTTTCCTACAACATTCATAGCGTTGCATCATATGCCGTTGCATCATGTGCCGTTGCATCGTGTGCCGTTGCATCGTATTTATATAGCATCTGATAAAAGCGTTTTAAGGTTGCATTCGATGGCTATACAATTTACATTTATGTAATCAAAAAATGTAACCAAAAATTTATAAAGCGCCACTTCGAGGTAAACTTCATAGTATTGTATGGTTTTATGTGCATTTGTAGCATAGTATTGTATTGTGTAGTAATTTATCATAGATACAGATATAAATTGGCACGGTGGTCTAGCAGTAATGCGTTTGGTCAGTGCACATCTGGTTTCGGCTTGGACTCCATGTAACGACCCTGGGAAAGTACTTTGCGCACGCCGTGCCTCTGTCAACAAGCAGTATAATTTGGTATTGGCGTAAGCTGGAAAGTAAACGGCAAGTCCTGCGCTGCACCGACCCCGTGTCCAAGACCTTGGGATTTGTCCATTGCCGCCTGAAGGGCCTAAAGAAAAGGAAATGAGCGTCTCTTGTTTACTTTTCATTTGTGGGATATGGGATAATTTTAGACCAAAAAATTAGAGGTCCCCTTACATACTTACTAGATTACACAAGAGTCAGGCCTCGGGGTCAGTCGATATTATAGCGGTTGTATAGCGGTTTTGGGATGCAACAAGAAAACGAAACTTTAAATATCATAGGGACCAAGTTAGGGGTTACTGTGCTGATTAATGGCATCAAGTCAGTGTCTAGTGCTCGAACATTAACTAGACAAATAGGTGAAATATAGGCGCAAATAAGAGATGAAAAAATATGTACTAGATTTAAGCTATAATGTTAGATGCTGCAACTTTCTATTGGACTGGTCATTAGAGGTGTAATATCAAAACCAGTCACAAATCAAGGATTGAATATAATAGTTCGGGTTCGTGATATCTTTATTTGACTAAAAGCGTTCGAACTTACGATGTACCGCTTTCAATATATAGACTTGCCAATTAATAAAATTCCTAAAATGCCTTTTTTGTTATATTATATTTAAATGTGTTGTATTACGTTGCATTAAATTGTATTGTAGTGGTTATTCCATGCAATTATATTTATAAGTCTTCCAATTAAGCCACCATGGATACCGGAGACTTTGCCACCTACTTTGCAGGGATGTGTTAAATTAAGCATTAAGCCTGTGACAAAGCAATTATACGAACAAGGACATTTTAGTAAATAACATAATGACCTTTGAACCTAGTCAGTTTCGAAAACGGAGCTTATTAACTAGTGACTTATGATGCAGACTACCAAAATCAACTCGCCCTGTTTCCTACCCGCTGCTTCAGTTTCATTTATGCGATGCTGCTCGAATTACATGGGCTATAGCACATTTGTGATAGGCCAGCAACAGTCCCAGTGGCGGTTCCTGAAACTTACGAAAGGGGGCGGCAAGTAATCAAGATTGTATTTAACATTGCCAATATTATACTTTGGCGAAGTTTTACTATGCATGAACATTTATTCTTTCTGACGACCGCTTTTGGTTCCCTTTGAAGTTTTATTCATTTTGTCCGACTCCCAGTTGTTCACTGTGAAGAGTCCGTGTTGACTGTTCAGATCTTTTTCATAAACTTATTTCTCCATAGGCGTCCACTGTGTCTCCTCGAATTTCCCTCGTAGCTTTTGAGAAACTCACCCTGGAATTTGACTCGCTAACCGATTTTACTCTGTATCGATCATCGACTGATGTCTTGTGCATCATTAGAGTGGTGCTATAACAGTTCTTTTATTTGTTATTGTTGCTTGATTTTCCACTTTCATCATGATTTTCGGAATAAGCTCTCGCTGTAATCAGTTTCAAGCCAACTCAAAGACATTCGCGCTTCAGAAAATTCAAATGGGGCCACGACCAGATTGTCTCAGAATCAGAATTTACCCTTGAGCCGACTAATTAAAAGGTTAACATCCAACTGCTTGACAAGCTATCGGAGAAGCTAAAGAAATGCCCTCTGAAAATGTTACGTTACATCATTCATATTAGCAAACAGTTGAAAAATTTTATCGTCTAGATAGCCAATCGAACGCGATGTTTTTTTTTGGTCCAAAGCATAAAGTTCAAAAGAACACCGTTTCCGCTTGCTTTCATTAAGCATTTTCAATTAAACCAATTCGTACATTACGCTTACAGTGAACAATCATCTACACTATTGCAATAGAGAAATCGGGAGCGATTGCGCGAAAACTGTTGAAATATGCGAATCAAGATTAAAAGATGTGAAATTTATGTACGACTCATCTGCGAATTTATATATCACTATGAGATCCCTACAGATGTAGGGCCATTATTTTTCTCTTCAGACAAAAGGTTTGCAACACCATGACTTTGCTGATGTAATTACAAAGGTTTGAGTGCGCATTTCTGGAAATACCAGATTAGGAATTTATAAACTACATCCTTATTGTTCACTAGGTATATAAACTGCTGAAACGTTCACATAATTCAAGACTCCCGTCAGCGCAAGAGACACATCGAGCAAGTATCTCGTTTCTTTTACAGGGACAGCACTTCGGAGAATGCGACCAAATATGTCAGAGGAAAAGCAGACAACAGATTCGCCGACTTTCGTCATTGCACCTACTGAGGTAAATAAACTAGTCTCTAGTGCAACAGTTAACATGCTCAACTACGCTAACGTTAGGCCTACATAAACTTTGCAATTTGGCATATGGCGTTATAGAAACAATTAAATACCAAAACTGTTAGTGTTTCACCAGTACAATTTATCAGTAGAAGTCTGTTAGATGCCTCAAGATGGGGTTTACAAATTATATGAATGAATGAAAATAAGAAGGTATGTTGCTATTTCAATGTTTTGTGTTGCAATTGGGTTTTCAAAGGCGCTTCCTTCGGGTGATCCTCCAAAATGGCGTCCCTACAAGAAGTATGCGGTCATTGCAGTGAGCACCATATTGGTGGCAGTCGTCATTCTTACCGCAATCCTGGCGGGAATGTATCTGTTCACTGAAGCGCAGAAGGAAATGATAAAAGTAAGCGAATTGGAAGTTGCTAGATATTCAGAGACTTACTGGGTTTCAGTCGTTTCTGTTGAAGAGGTTCTAATAAACTGTGCACTTACTTTAACGGTTTTAGAGAAAAATTTAAATATTGCATAGACCTGTAATGCTCCTAGTGTTTGTCGGGTGATGTGTTTTAGGGTTAGCTCTTTAAATAAAGGATATCTATTTTGTGTTGAAGATGTTTTAAACTGACTGCAGAAACAGTAAATGTACACAGTTTTCTATAGCGACCGTTTTCCCTCAACCGTTCATGAATTCAATGAATTTATTGGGTGAAATCCTTCACTAACGCTGCCCGTTTGAATGGACGCCACAATATTCAAGGTCTCCGTGCAAAGATCATGCTGGCCTGAGATTCAAATTTTGGAAATGAACCACAATCGGGTTGCGATCTGGCATCTTCAAGCACAGAGGTGCCTTGACGTACGCATTTACTGATGTAGCTAACTAGGCAAGTGTATATAATAAATGAATAGGCTTACGTATTATAGCCTACTTCTAGGCCAATCTGTTGCACATAATAAAACCTACATGTAAGTCAAATTATTTATTCATAAGAATTATGCGACATCTTATAATTTTACTAATAAAATAATTGTACTAGTAAAATTATTTGATCTTCCGACATTAACAAACTTTCCTATGCATCTGTTAGTTCTCATTCAATCGGGACCAGAACACCAAAGAAGAAGTGATTAGTGATCCAAATGCAAATATTGTCCAGTACCATGTCAACGGCGAAGCATACGAATTGTGGGTTGTTGAAGACTTCAACCGGGTAAGTAGTTTTGATTCATAAGCAACTTACTGACCGTTGGAGTACATCACACATTTTTTTATTGCCCTATGTGCCAATTTATGAGAGAATATTTATAAAAGCGTTCAACTGAAGCATCTTTAAATTTTACAACCTTTATCATTATTTAAGGGATGCGGGATGATTTAATGGTCAGCGTTCTAGACTGTCAATCGCTCGCGGGTTCAAATCGGAGCCAGGATAGAAATTGTTTTTCCAGATTTCTGTTCCACTTGCGACACCTAGCCAAGTCAGCTATAATGCATACACTGACCGTACACTGTCGATGATAAGATAAGACGATCAGAGAGAGGACTGGCCACACACCCTCAAATACCGAGGCTACGACAAATAAAGTGGCTAACACGTCGTATCCATGGCTGCCTCTAGGAAATAACTTATGAGACTGTTTTTCCGCTCCTCTTCTTCTCTTTTTATAACTACTTTTAGTTCAGCAGCACTTGATAGCTCGGCAGAGGCAGGAGTGTTGATCATGAGTGGCCCCAGGGGCCCGGACCCTTGCAATATTGTGAGAAGTTGGCAGCCAAAATTTGAGCTGCAATAGAGCTAAAGACAGCTGCTGTGCAGGCTTACATTTTTAAAATTTAAACAGTTACTTGGCTTTATAGTCTCAATTTCCTAAAAAAAAGTCCGATTGGTTTATATCGCTTCATTTGGTTACAGGCAAACGATACATAAAAAGTGATGATCAAAATTGCCAAACTTGGATAATTAATGCACCGTATAAATATTCCACGACATTATGACTCAGTGCCACTCCCTATGTTGTCGCCTAGCTGACCTATTCTAGGGTCTGGCTTTTGGTTTGCGCGCCTCAGATTCATATTTACCGACTTCTGGGCATGATGTAATTGTTTCTAATAATAAATAAACTAAAATAAAGGTAAGCGAATACCTTAAACTAGATCAGGCGCTTTGGACCTAAAACAATAGCAGGTGTAAATTTGATCGTTTAACGATATATGTTCTTCTTTATTTAGACAAGTTAGGGATAAAGGTTTGATCTCCAACGCGCACTATATTATCCTACAAGACAGAGAGGGAAGGGGAGATGGGAAGGGGGAGTAATGGGGAGATCGCGTTCGGATAGTGAGATGAGAGAGAAGGCTACTTTGACAGCGGTGACATAAGCTCAAATATATAATAATGGGTGAGTGGGCTTTAAGAGAGAGAAAGAGATACAGACTGGGTCAGTTCAACTCTAGTGTTGAAACTCATTAGGGTAATCTAATCTAAACTAATAGAAACACTTCTATAGCGCCGTTACCAAAATGCCCAAGACATCAGTCGAAGGTCGCTTCAAGTCAAAATCGCAGTCCAAAATCATAAACCATTCGAGAAGCTGGGTCAAACTCCGATAGGTCAGAGAAGCCAGAAGCCAGGCTACGATGCATCTCAAGTGTAGACCTGAATGACATAAAAGAATTGGCAGAACGGGCAGAACGTGACAGTGAATTCCAAAGCTTTGGACCAGCTCCTGATAATGTCCGAGACCCCAACATGGTTCGGGTATGGGTCGTAGTAAGAGTCACAGTGTTTATTGATCGAATGCAATGTCTACTAGTGTTACGGTTAAGCATGGAACAGGGATAGGTTGACTGATTTAAATGTAGTACTTTGTGAATTATAAGAAAGATTTTGAAATAAACTCTGCTCAATGAGGAGCCAGTGCAATAAATATAATATTATCTTAGAATGCCCACGTTTAAGGGACTTTGTTATGGCTCTGGCATGAGAGTTCTGAACAGGATTGGATATAGAGCTATCAAATGAAAGGAAGAGTTGGGCATCATAAGCATACAGATGGCAGTTCAGAAAGATATTAGTAGTGAACCGAGTGAAGTGGCAAATACATGTAATGTAAACAGGAGTGGGCCCAATACAGAATGCCACAATTCTAGACAGTAGGCACTGAAGTGAGTTGGTTGATAGGGACTGACTAAGTATGAGTGTGCAGGTAAGATGCAAACCAACGGAGAGCAGGACCAGAAAGACCAAACCAGTATTCGAGGCGCTGAAAGATAATGATCAACATTTGCAAAAAAAAGGTCGAGGAGAATAAGAGCAGTTACTTTTCCTTGGTCCATAGAGTTGATTATGGGATTGTGAAAAGCAAGTAGTGCGGTTTCTGTGGAATGGTATTTTGCGGTAACGGCGCTATAGAAGTGTTTCTATTAGTTTAGATTAGATTACCCTAATGAGTTTCAAAACTAGAGTTGAACTGACCCAGTCTGTCTATCTCTTACTTACTTACTTAACTTTACAATTGCAATTACGATTACAATAACAATCATGTTTACAGTTAAACTTAGAGTTACTTCCTTGCTTACTTAATGATTCGAGTAGCGTCTGTGATCATAAATTGTTTTGTACTAGTTGTCACAAATCATTCTAACAGCTTATTTATGTTCGTCTTTATTCCGCTTTTCCTCTCCCGCCCGTCAACAGCCTTATTCCATGCATTTGGAACCTTCTACAATAACATGATTGCTTTCGCAATTGATGATGCAAACAACGATGAAAGATGTGCGGTGTGGAGTCGTCGGATGATTTGCATCGGTATCTAGATTGAGGGTTTTCAAGTTAGTGTATTGTTATATTCATCATAGGATATTCAAGTGATGAAAATACATTCAACATCTGGTACGAACTGCTACGTGGCTCCTCTTAACAGAACTACGGCCACTGATCCATCGAAAATCAGTTCTCCGTCGGATCTAGATGCAACGGTACGTCCTGACACAAACATTATCAAGATTCACGATGCATTTCTAGTGAAACTTAAGCTGTAAATGTTCTAATGACATTTGAATCTTAATTCGTCTCAACACTGTATTAGCTAGGCCTCTTTAATTCTATATTAAACGGTGCGCATAGCAAGTGGAAACGGTATATAACAGCTCTATTACGATTGCAGTTAATGCTCGATCAGTTTATGAGAGCCGCATTGCAGGTTTTGTTTGTATTTCAGCATCATTTCAAGCACTTCATTTCTTCGCTCATTGGGCTACTAGAAAAACAATTACTGTGCTTTCCGTCTCATAACATATGGGAAACTGTGGTATATTACAACCATCCACGCCATAATTATTGTCATAATATCAAAATGCTTAAGTTCTTAACTCTTTATCCCGAATGTTGTAATTATCATTGTTGATGAAATTAAAAGACTTCTTTCATTTTGCATCTATTAATGCAATACAGTCAAACTATTAATAAATAGTTTTGCAGGCGTATCGGAAGTGATACACTTTCAGCATCAACTTATATCTTGATGCATTTCAAATAATAAAATATAATGCTGCTTGGTACCTGAAATGCACGTGTTTAGTTTTCATTGCAGAATAGTAACGGCTTTGCAAAACATCGGTTTTCATAAAATTCGCAAAGAAGTTGGTTCAGATGTATGATAGAAACACATAAACCATATATCATGTGTAATTAACACTTTGCTCCCCTATTTGACATATCCTTCTTTCGTATTTGTCAGCCTACATTGTTCGAGCCCATTTCATGGTCCAACGTATGTAACAGAAAAGGCTATTTCCGGGGCGTACTTGAGCATTTTTTTTGGTAAAGCCTGACACGGGATTTAGCAAATGAGAAGCCCCGCCTCCTTCTCCGAGCCATTCCCGCCATTTCCTTTCCCATACACTCTTAGCATCAAAATATAGGACCACGTCTTAATTTAGACCCAAGACTCAATGCCTTCCTACACGAAAAATCTGTTCTCTTTGCTCTTATGTGATACCGTCATTGCTTAAATGCGAATTCAAGCAGAACATTTTCGATTGTCCATTGTGGGTTGTCTTTTGAACCTGCTTCCGTTGCTTATTTTGGCTGATGATATTGAAATCAATCTTGGACCAGCTAGAATTTACACTAGGTCTGTTGGATGTTGGTCAACTAAATATCTGCTTTCTTTGATGTAAAGCTCCAGCTCTAGACAATTTCCCTTATGAGCATTTCTTACATTTCCTTGATTTTTATAAGATCTGGCTTCAACCGAGTGATATATCAGCAAACATTTCTTATCTCGAGTTCCAACCTTTCATTTTTTAATGAGCGTTGGTGAAATGGCATAAGTTAGCATTTGTTATTGATGTAAACAAACAGGCATTACCTGTAGACATTTATCACCCACCGTCCACCTCTTGGACTGACTTTTGAGTGAGTTTCAGGTACTGCTTGAATATCTGATTCAATACCGTTCCGAAATAATTCTTATGGGAGGCCTACTATAAAAAAAAGACTTCCTAGACATAATCAATTTTCTGTTATCTGCCTTGCTGCTCTTCTCTGGTTTAGTAATTTCCAGCGGTAATTGATACTGAGTAATTAGTTTGCCATAAACACCTATATAGCTACGGTACACTGCAATGTATTCATTATGAATTCAATTTCCTTCAGAAACGGAATACAACTTATAGCTTGACTTACAGTTCCGCCAACACTCCAATCCCCGATACCTCGTTCCTTGGTAAGACGGCCAGAGAAACATGCAAGGGAATTTCAACTTATTGGGTATATCCAAGCTGCAAAGTCTCAGAAGGTTAGACTATACATGGTTTACCTGCAGCCAAGTTATAAGTATGCCATACATCGTCGCAGTGCATGTACGTAGAAAATTTATTTCTTATCTGCTTTAAAGTTTAAGATCCGTTCCATTTAATTCAGTTAAATTTTATATGCGCTCAGTGCTTATCCTTCTTATAATAAATAAGCAATCGCTTGATCAACCGTCGATCACTTGAATTCTGCGCCTCGTAACTATATATGTTGGGATTTCAGGCGTACCAACGATTGGTAAAGATTTGGAGTTCATTGTCCAGTTCTATAATTCTATCAGTTCTTGACTCTCTTTCAGATCTACTGTACACTTAGAACACGCTATTTAAATATTTTCTTATCCCGACTTGACTTAGTTTTCCCAAGTTCATGAATTTAAACTTTAACAGAGGTTACATGACTTTGAACTGTGATTTCACTTGAAGCAACTATTGATTAACGCTTTGTGCATTATGATAGAACCCAGTGGAAGTCAGCAGCTTCCATTAGATTACGCCTGTTTAGAACCCAGTAGAAGTCACCAGCTTCCATTAGATTATGCCTGATTAGATTCTTTAGTAGGGTAAAATTATTTGTCGCCGCATTGCTTCCCAATGTCGCGACTTAGCATAAAATTATATCTCTTCAACCACCTTAACGTCTAATTTATTTGTGCATATATGTATTAATGTATGTATGCGTATACTATATATGTTTGTATGTGTGTACGTATGTATGCATGCAGGTATGTTTTTTATATGTGTATGTATGTATGTATGTGTGTATGGAGGGAGGTAGGGAGGTGTTTAGACGCTTAACATAGCGCCTTTTGTACATCTTAAAAGCTGTGTACACTTGCTAGCCACGGTTTTTAAGTTCGTTAAGAATAAAAACATATACATGCAAATGATGTTCGGATATCTATTGCTTCCGGGCTCTGGCACACATAGAACCAATCCGGATTTGTATTTAACACGATGCTAAGTTTCTAGTCATGTTGCATTAATGGCCACAACCGAATGAAGTCCAACACAAACGGTTACGTTCACCAACTGGAACCATCGGTAGATGATGTATGTAGGTCCGGAAATACTTGGTTTTGCAAGGCAGACAATGCACTAGCAACCAGCCGATTGGTAATTGAACCTCTCCAATCATACTATGAGGCTCGGAACTGTCCAAAAGGACACCAGTCTATCTTGATAGGTCGATCAATTCAAAATAGCGCATGGATATAGTGATAGGTAATAAAATACAGTCCAGAAACGATAAAAATCATCAAATGCAGACTTATGAAATATAAGATATTCCAAAATGCAGACTTGGACAAATAAGAAAATCTAAATTCAAAAACTGCCGAATAATTTCTTACGTGACGAGCTGATCAATCCGAATGCACAAGAATCTTAAGTGACGGCCATCTTGGCCGCCGACTTCTAATGAGTGGTCAATTATCTACAAAACTCTGGCTCTTTACATTGGTAGCAATAGGTTTAAAGCCCAATGTCAGAATCAGCAGTCTACAGAAGAAGGTAGAGAAACAGGTTTCGTGAAATTCCTGAGAACACTATTACAGTGTATAAATGAATGTTTACTATATAGAAATACCCGATACGATCACAATTTACTATTGTACTATTGTGACTCCTTTTCGCTATCATACTGCCTGTTTTACGTTTGTGGTTCGAATGCAATAATTTACAATAACTTGGAGAGTCCGTGTTGAGATATTTAATTTGCAACGAAACAATAATGTGACTGTGACGTTTGCATTTCACCATAAGATTCACATCAAACGTTGATAGTCTGTGATTACAGGTACGCAGTGGGCTAAATTTTATGTTCAGCGATAATGCATCAGATGAGCGATTATCCTAGCTGACCTCTCTAAATCTGTATGCTTGCTATGTTTAACCAGATTCGAGCGGAAAAAGATACAAACGAGGATGGTCATTGTCTATCTGTTTCACCGTCGGTTGGGGCTGGTTTAGTGTCGAAATCTGCTACGAGCCACCTTTAATTTCCCTATTAAAAAAGCTTTTCGATAATGAGTAAACCACTTTTACTTCGTAGCTTTGTTGCGGATGATGAATTGCCGAATGATTTATAACAAAACAGTGTATTGGAAGGTATCATGTTAATTATTTTTCTTTTAGTAAAGTCTTGAGCATAGCTGTGTCAGGTTATATAGCAATACGTGTAGATCCATATTGCCTTGCTCTATTTTCGCAAGCAGGTACTGAAACATGTTATATTCTTTGCATCATTTGAAGTAAGAAACAGGCGGTATATGACTTTTTACTTGCGAAAACATTTATGTGTTTCTTAATATAACGGGGACATTTTTGGCTTCCAATAAAGTGGATCTGATATAAAAAAAGTATATTAACACACATCGTTTACTTGTTTTATTGAGAATTTGACTTTTGAAACGCACTTGTGAACGGGTGTAACCAGGAGTTTAGAATCAAGGCCCTGGCCTGAATTCTTGATCAATACTGGGAAGCTTGACCCTTGACCTGCGGTTGAACATTTAAAAGAGACTGGATATATCTAGAACTGCATTCATCTATTGTTATTTTTGTCTGCAACAATCAATAAATAACAATGTCAAAATCTAACTTCTAAGTTTATCTAGCCTACCTTTTCACTGCTGGTTCTCTGCTTTCCTTTGTAGTCAGCCACAACGTAAAGTCTCCTCCCATATCCCAGGTTAATTACTATCTTCAAACAATGTTGGCCGTGTTAAAATTATATTTAAATCTATGTTCTTTCTCTTTTAGTTAAGTCTTGAGCATAGCTATGTCAGTTTATATAGCAACACGTGTAGATCCATATTGCCTTGCTCTATTTTCGCAAGCAGGTACTGAAACATGTTATATTCTTTGCATCTTTTTGAAGTAAGAAACAAGGGGTATATGACTTTTTACTTGCGAAAACATTTATGTGTTACTTAATATAACGGGGACATTTTTGGCTTCCATTAAAGTGGATCTGATATAAAAAAAAGTATGTTAACACACATCGTTTACTTGTTTTATTGAGAATTTGACTTTTGAAACGTACTTTTGAATGGGTGTAACCAGGAATTTAGAATCAAGACGCTGGCCTGAACTCTTGATCAATACTGGGAAGCTTGACCCTTGACCTGCGGTTGAACATTTAAAAGAGACTGGAGATATCTAGAACTGCATTCATCTATTGTTATTGATGTCTGCAACAATCAATAAATAACAATGTCAAAATCTAACTTCTAAGTTTATCTAGCCTACCTTTTCACTGCTGGTTCTCTGCTTTCCTTTGTAGTCAGCCACAACGTAAAGTCTCCTCCCATATCCCAGGTTAATTACTATCTTCTAACAATGTTGGCCGTGTTAAAATTATATTTAAATCTATGTTCTTTTTCTTTTAGTTAAGTCTTGAGCATAGCTATGTCAGTTTATATAGCAATACGTGTAGATCCATATTGCCTTGCTCTATTTTCGCAAGCAGGTACTGAAACATGTTATATTCTTTGCATCTTCTGGAAGTAAGAAACAGGCGGTATATGACTTTTTACTTGCGAAAACATTTATGTGTTTCTTAATATAACGGGGACATTTTTGGCTTCCAATAAAGTGGATCTGATATAAAAAAAAGTATATTAACACACATCGTTTACTTGTTTTATTGAGAATTTGACTTTTGAAACGCACTTTTCAATGGGTGTAACCAGGAGTTTAGAATCAAGGCCCTGGCCTGAATTCTTGATCAATACTGGGAAGCTTGACCCTTGACCTGCGGTTGAACATTTAAAAGAGACTGGAGATATCTAGAACTGCATTCATCTATTGTTATTGATGTCTGCAACAATCAATAAATAACAATGTCAAAATCTAACTTCTAAGTTTATCTAGCCTACCTTTTCACTGCTGGTTCTCTGCTTTCCTTTGTAGTCAGCCACAACGTAAAGTCTCCTCCCATATCCCAGGTTAATTGCTATCTTCTAACAATGTTGGCCGTGTTAAAATTATATTTAAATCTATGTTCTTTCTCTTTTAGTTAAGTCTTGAGCGTTGCTATGTCAGTTTATATAGCAATACGTGTAGATCCATATTGCCTTGCTCTATTTTCGCAAGCAGGTACTGAAACATGTTATATTCTTTGCATCTTTTGGAAGTAAGAAACAGGCGGTATATGACTTTTTACTTGCGAAAACATTTATGTGTTACTTAATATAACGGGGACATTTTTGGCTTCCGTTAAAGTGGATCTGATATAAAAAAGTATGTTAACACACATCGTTTACTTGTTTTATTGAGAATTTGACTTTTGAAACGTACTTTGGAATGGGTGTAACCAGGAGTTTAGAATCAAGGCCCTGGCCTGAATTCTTGATCAATACTGGGAAGCTTGACCCTTGACCTGCGGTTGAACATTTAAAAGAGACTGGAGATATCTAGAACTGCATTCATCTATTGTTATTGATGTCTGCAACAATCAATAAATAACAATGTCAAAATCTAACTTCTAAGTTTATCTAGCCTACCTTTTCACTGCTGGTTCTCTGCTTTCCTTTGTAGTCAGCCACAACGTAAAGTCTCCTCCCATATCCCAGGTTAATTACTATCTTCTAACAATGTTGGCCGTGTTAAAATTATATTTAAATCTATGTTCTTTCTCTTTTAGTTAAGTCTTGAGCATAGCTATGTCAGTTTATATAGCAATACGTGTAGATCCATATTGCCTTGCTCTATTTTCGCAAGCAGGTACTGAAACATGTTATATTCTTTGCATCTTTTGGAAGTAAGAAACAGGCGGTATATGACTTTTTACTTGCGAAAACATTTATGTGTTACTTACTTGTTTTATTGAGAATTTGACTTTTGAAACGTACTTTTGAATGGGTGTAACCAGGAGTTTAGAATCAAGGCCCTGGCCTGAATTCTTGATCAATACTGAGAAGCTTGACCCTTGACCTGCGGTTGAATATTTAAAAGAGACTGGAGATATCTAGAACTGCATTCATCTATTGTTATTGATGTCTGCAACAATCAATAAATAACAATGTCAAAATCTAACTTCTAAGTTTATCTAGCCTACCTTTTCACTGCTGGTTCTCTGCTTTCCTTTGTAGTCAGCCACAACGTAAAGTCTCCTCCCATATCCCAGGTTAATTGCTATCTTCTAACAATGTTGGCCGTGTTAAAATTATATTTAAATCTATGTTCCTTCTCTTTTAGTTAAGTCTTGAGCATAGCTATGTCAGTTTATATAGCAATACGTGTAGATCCATATTGCCTTGCTCTATTTTCGCAAGCAGGTACTGAAACATGTTATATTCTTTGCATCTTTTGGAAGTAAGAAACAGGCGGTATATGACTTTTTACTTGCGAAAACATTTATGTGTTACTTAATATAACGGGGACATTTTTGGCTTCCGTTAAAGTGGATCTGATATTAAAAAAAGTATGTTAACACACATCGTTTACTTGTTTTATTGAGAATTTGACTTTTGAAATGTACTTTGAATGGGTGTAACCAGGAGTTTAGAATCAAGGCCATGGCCTGAATTCTTGATCAATACTGGGAAGCTTGACCCTTGACCTGCGGTTGAACATTTAAAAGAGACTGGAGATATCTAGAACTGCATTCATCTATTGTTATTGATGTCTGCAACAATCAATAAATAACAATGTCAAAATCTAACTTCTAAGTGTATCTAGCCTACCTTTTCACTGCTGGTTCTCTGCTTTCCTTTGTAGTCAGCCACAACGTAAAGTCTCCTCCCATATCCCAGGTTAATTACTATCTTCTAACAATGTTGGCCGTGTTAAAATTATATTTAAATCTATGTTCTTTTTCTTTTAGTTAAGTCTTGAGCATAGCTATGTCAGTTTATATAGCAATACGTGTAGATCCATATTGCCTTGCTATATTTTCGCAAGCAGGTACTGAAACATGTTATATTCTTTGCATCTTTTGGAAGTAAGAAACAGGGGGTATATGACTTTTTACTTGCGAAAACATTTATGTGTTACTTACTTGTTTTATTGAGAATTTGACTTTTGAAACGCACTTGTGAATGGGTGTAACCAGGAGTTTAGAATCAAGGCCCTGGCCTGAATTCTTGATCAATACTGGGAAGCTTGACCCTTGACCTGCGGTTGAACATTTAAAAGAGACTGGAGATATCTAGAACTGCATTCATCTATTGTTAATGATGTCTGCAACAATCAATAAATAACAATGTCAAAATCTAACTTCTAAGTTTATCTAGCCTACCTTTTCACTGCTGGTTCTCTGCTTTCCTTTGTAGTCAGCCACAACGTAAAGTCTCCTCCCATATCCCAGGTTAATTACTATCTTCAAACAATGTTGGCCGTGTTAAAATTATATTTAAATCTATGTTCTTTCTCTTTTAGTTAAGTCTTGAGCATAGCTATGTCAGTTTATATAGCAATACGTGTAGATCCATATTGCCTTGCTCTATTTTCGCAAGCAGGTACTGAAACATGTTATATTCTTTGCATCTTTTTGAAGTAAGAAACAAGGGGTATATGACTTTTTACTTGCGAAAACATTTATGTGTTACTTAATATAACGGGGACATTTTTGGCTTCCATTAAAGTGGATCTGATATAAAAAAAAGTATGTTAACACACATCGTTTACTTGTTTTATTGAGAATTTGACTTTTGAAACGTACTTTTGAATGGGTGTAACCAGGAGTTTAGAATCAAGGCCCTGGCCTGAATTCTTGATCAATACTGGGAAGCTTGACCCTTGACCTGCGGTTGAACATTTAAAAGAGACTGGAGATATCTAGAACTGCATTCATCTATTGTTATTGATGTCTGCAACAATCAATAAATAACAAAGTCAAAATCTAACTTCTAAGTTTATCTAGCCTACCTTTTCACTGCTGGTTCTCTGCTTTCCTTTGTAGTCAGCCACAACGTAAAGTCTCCTCCCATATCCCAGGTTAATTACTATCTTCTAACAATGTTGCCGTGTTAAAATTATATTTAAATCTATGTTCTTTTTCTTTTAGTTAAGTCTTGAGCATAGCTATGTCAGTTTATATAGCAATACGTGTAGATCCATATTGCCTTGCTCTATTTTCGCAAGCAGGTACTGAAACATGTTATATTCTTTGCATCTTCTGGAAGTAAGAAACAGGCGGTATATGACTTTTTACTTGCGAAAACATTTATGTGTTTCTTAATATAACGGGGACATTTTTGGCTTCCAATAAAGTGGATCTGATATAAAAAAAAGTATATTAACACACATCGTTTACTTGTTTTATTGAGAATTTGACTTTTGAAACGCACTTTTCAATGGGTGTAACCAGGAGTTTAGAATCAAGGCCCTGGCCTGAATTCTTGATCAATACTGGGAAGCTTGACCCTTGACCTGCGGTTGAACATTTAAAAGAGACTGGAGATATCTAGAACTGCATTCATCTATTGTTATTGATGTCTGCAACAATCAATAAATAACAATGTCAAAATCTAACTTCTAAGTTTATCTAGCCTACCTTTTCACTGCTGGTTCTCTGCTTTCCTTTGTAGTCAGCCACAACGTAAAGTCTCCTCCCATATCCCAGGTTAATTACTATCTTCTAACAATGTTGGCCGTGTTAAAATTATATTTAAATCTATGTTCTTTCTCTTTTAGTTAAGTCTTGAGCGTTGCTATGTCAGTTTATATAGCAATACGTGTAGATCCATATTGCCTTGCTCTATTTTCGCAAGCAGGTACTGAAACATGTTATATTCTTTGCACCTTTTGGAAGTAAGAAACAGGCGGTATATGACTTTTTACTTGCGAAAACATTTATGTGTTACTTAATATAACGGGGACATTTTTGGCTTCCATTAAAGTGGATCTGATATAAAAAAGTATGTTAACACACATCGTTTACTTGTTTTATTGAGAATTTGACTTTTGAAACGTACTTTGAATGGGTGTAACCAGGAGTTTAGAGTCAAGGCCCTGGCCTGAATTCTTGATCAATACTGGGAAGCTTGACCCTTGACCTTCCATTTAAAAGAGACTGGAGATATCTAGAACTGCATTCATCTATTGTTATTGATGTCTGCAACAATCAATAAATAACAATGTCAAAATCTAACTTCTAAGTTTATCTAGCCTACCTTTTCACTGCTGGTTCTCTGCTTTCCTTTGTAGTCAGCCACAACGTGAAGTCTCCTCCCATATCCCAGGTTAATTACTATCTTCTAACAATGTTGGCCGTGTTAAAATTATATTTAAATCTATGTTCTTTTTCTTTTAGTTAAGTCTTGAGCATAGCTATGTCAGTTTATATAGCAATACGTGTAGATCCATATTGCCTTGCTCTATTTTCGCAAGCAGGTACTGAAACATGTTATATTCTTTGCATCTTTTGGAAGTAAGAAACAGGCGGTATATGACTTTTTACTTGCGAAAACATTTATGTGTTACTTACTTGTTTTATTGAGAATTTGACTTTTGAAACGTACTTTTGAATGGGTGTAACCAGGAGTTTAGAATCAAGGCCCTGGCCTGAATTCTTGATCAATACTGAGAAGCTTGACCCTTGACCTGCGGTTGAATATTTAAAAGAGACTGGAGATATCTAGAACTGCATTCATCTATTGTTATTGATGTCTGCAACAATCAATAAATAACAATGTCAAAATCTAACTTCTAAGTTTATCTAGCCTACCTTTTCACTGCTGGTTCTCTGCTTTCCTTTGTAGTCAGCCACAACGTAAAGTCTCCTCCCATATCCCAGGTTAATTGCTATCTTCTAACAATGTTGGCCGTGTTAAAATTATATTTAAATCTATGTTCCTTCTCTTTTAGTTAAGTCTTGAGCATAGCTATGTCAGTTTATATAGCAATACGTGTAGATCCATATTGCCTTGCTCTATTTTCGCAAGCAGGTACTGAAACATGTTATATTCTTTGCATCTTTTGGAAGTAAGAAACAGGCGGTATATGACTTTTTACTTGCGAAAACATTTATGTGTTACTTAATATAACGGGGACATTTTTGGCTTCCGTTAAAGTGGATCTGATATAAAAAAGTATGTTAACACACATCGTTTACTTGTTTTATTGAGAATTTGACTTTTGAAAAGTACTTTGGAATGGGTGTAACCAGGGGTTTAGAATCAAGGCCCTGGCCTAAATTCTTGATCAATACTGGGAAGCTTGACCCTTGACCTGCGGTTGAACATTTAAAAGAGACGAGATATCTAGAACTGCATTCATCTATTGTTATTGATGTCTGCAACAATCAATAAATAACAATGTCAAAATCTAACTTCTAAGTTTATCTAGCCTACCTTTTCACTGCTGGTTCTCTGCTTTCCTTTGTAGTCAGCCACAACGTAAAGTCTCCTCCCATATCCCAGGTTAATTGCTATCTTCTAACAATGTTGGCCGTGTTAAAATTATATTTAAATCTATGTTCTTTCTCTTTTAGTTAAGTCTTGAGCGTTGCTATGTCAGTTTATATAGCAATACGTGTAGATCCATATTGCCTTGCTCTATTTTAGCAAGCAGGTACTGAAACATGTTATATTCTTTGCACCTTTTGGAAGTAAGAAACAGGCGGTATATGACTTTTTACTTGCGAAAACATTTATGTGTTACTTAATATAACGGGGACATTTTTGGCTTCCATTAAAGTGGATCTGATATAAAAAAGTATGTTAACACACATCGTTTACTTGTTTTATTGAGAATTTGACTTTTGAAACGTACTTTGAATGGGTGTAACCAGGAGTTTAGAGTCAAGGCCCTGGCCTGAATTCTTGATCAATACTGAGAAGCTTGACCCTTGACCTTCCATTTAAAAGAGACTGGAGATATCTAGAACTGCATTCATCTATTGTTATTGATGTCTGCAACAATCAATAAATAACAATGTCAAAATCTAACTTCTAAGTTTATCTAGCCTACCTTTTCACTGCTGGTTCTCTGCTTTCCTTTGTAGTCAGCCACAACGTAAAGTCTCCTCCCATATCCCAGGTTAATTACTATCTTCTAACAATGTTGCCGTGTTAAAATTATATTTAAATCTATGTTCTTTTTCTTTTAGTTAAGTCTTGAGCATAGCTATGTCAGTTTATATAGCAATACGTGTAGATCCATATTGCCTTGCTCTATTTTCGCAAGCAGGTACTGAAACATGTTATATTCTTTGCATCTTCTGGAAGTAAGAAACAGGCGGTATATGACTTTTTACTTGCGAAAACATTTATGTGTTTCTTAATATAACGGGGACATTTTTGGCTTCCAATAAAGTGGATCTGATATAAAAAAAGTATATTAACACACATCGTTTACTTGTTTTATTGAGAATTTGACT
The DNA here is from genome assembly GCA_964023275.1 of Norana najaformis. Lineage (NCBI taxonomy): Eukaryota > Metazoa > Annelida > Clitellata > Crassiclitellata > Hormogastridae > Norana > Norana najaformis. The sequence goes on from OZ029928.1 coordinate 2,375,267, forward strand.
TTTGAAACGCACTTTTCAATGGGTGTAACCAGGAGTTTAGAATCAAGGCCCTGGCCTGAATTCTTGATCAATACTGGGAAGCTTGACCCTTGACCTGCGGTTGAACATTTAAAAGAGACTGGAGATATCTAGAACTGCATTCATCTATTGTTATTGATGTCTGCAACAATCAATAAATAACAATGTCAAAATCTAACTTCTAAGTTTATCTAGCCTACCTTTTCACTGCTGGTTCTCTGCTTTCCTTTGTAGTCAGCCACAACGTAAAGTCTCCTCCCATATCCCAGGTTAATTGCTATCTTCTAACAATGTTGGCCGTGTTAAAATTATATTTAAATCTATGTTCTTTCTCTTTTAGTTAAGTCTTGAGCGTTGCTATGTCAGTTTATATAGCAATACGTGTAGATCCATATTGCCTTGCTCTATTTTCGCAAGCAGGTACTGAAACATGTTATATTCTTTGCACCTTTTGGAAGTAAGAAACAGGCGGTATATGACTTTTTACTTGCGAAAACATTTATGTGTTACTTAATATAACGGGGACATTTTTGGCTTCCATTAAAGTGGATCTGATATAAAAAAGTATGTTAACACACATCGTTTACTTGTTTTATTGAGAATTTGACTTTTGAAACGTACTTTGAATGGGTGTAACCAGGAGTTTAGAGTCAAGGCCCTGGCCTGAATTCTTGATCAATACTGGGAAGCTTGACCCTTGACCTTCCATTTAAAAGAGACTGGAGATATCTAGAACTGCATTCATCTATTGTTATTGATGTCTGCAACAATCAATAAATAACAATGTCAAAATCTAACTTCTAAGTTTATCTAGCCTACCTTTTCACTGCTGGTTCTCTGCTTTCCTTTGTAGTCAGCCACAACGTAAAGTCTCCTCCCATATCCCAGGTTAATTACTATCTTCTAACAATGTTGGCCGTGTTAAAATTATATTTAAATCTATGTTCTTTTTCTTTTAGTTAAGTCTTGAGCATAGCTATGTCAGTTTATATAGCAATACGTGTAGATCCATATTGCCTTGCTCTATTTTCGCAAGCAGGTACTGAAACATGTTATATTCTTTGCATCTTTTGGAAGTAAGAAACAGGGGGTATATGACTTTTTACTTGCGAAAACATTTATGTGTTACTTAATATAACGGGGACATTTTTGGCTTCCGTTAAAGTGGATCTGATATAAAAAAGTATGTTAACACACATCGTTTACTTGTTTTATTGAGAATTTGACTTTTGAAACGTACTTTGGAATGGGTGTAACCAGGAGTTTAGAATCAAGGCCCTGGCCTGAATTCTTGATCAATACAGGGAAGCTTGACCCTTGACCTGCGGTTGAACATTTAAAAGAGACTGGAGATATCTAGAACTGCATTCATCTATTGTTATTGATGTCTGCAACAATCAATAAATAACAATGTCAAAATCTAACTTCTAAGTTTATCTAGCCTACCTTTTCACTGCTGGTTCTCTGCTTTCCTTTGTAGTCAGCCACAACGTGAAGTCTCCTCCCATATCCCAGGTTAATTACTATCTTCTAACAATGTTGGCCGTGTTAAAATTATATTTAAATCTATGTTCTTTTCTTTTAGTAATGTCTTGAGCATAGCTATGTCAGTTTATATAGCAATACGTGTAGATCCATATTGCCTTGCTCTATTTTCGCAAGCAGGTACTGAAACATGTTATATTCTTTGCATCTTTGGAAGTAAGAAACAGGCGGTATATGACTTTTTACTTGCGAAAACATTTATGTGTATACTTACTTGTTTTATTGAGAATTTGACTTTTGAAACTTAACTTTTTGAATGGGTGTAACCAGGAGTTTAGAATCAAGGCCCTGGCCTGAATTCTTGATCAATACTGAGAAGCTTGACCCTTGACCTGCGGTTGAATATTTAAAAGAGACTGGAGATATCTAGAACTGCATTCATCTATTGTTATTGATGTCTGCAACAATCAATAAATAACAATGTCAAAATCTAACTTCTAAGTTTATCTAGCCTACCTTTTCACTGCTGGTTCTCTGCTTTCCTTTGTAGTCAGCCACAACGTAAAGTCTCCTCCCATATCCCAGGTTAATTGCTATCTTCTAACAATGTTGGCCGTGTTAAAATTATATTTAAATCTATGTTCCTTCTCTTTTAGTTAAGTCTTGAGCATAGCTATGTCAGTTTATATAGCAATACGTGTAGATCCATATTGCCTTGCTCTATTTTCGCAAGCAGGTACTGAAACATGTTATATTCTTTGCATCTTTTGGAAGTAAGAAGAACAGGCGGTATATGACTTTTTACTTGCGAAAACATTTATGTGTTACTTAATATAACGGGGACATTTTTGGCTTCCGTTTAAAGTGGATCTGATATAAAAAAGTATGTTAACACACATCGTTTACTTGTTTTATTGAGAATTTGACTTTTGAAAAGTACTTTGGAATGGGTGTAACCAGGGGTTTAGAATCAAGGCCCTGGCCTAAATTCTTGATCAATACTGGGAAGCTTGACCCTTGACCTGCGGTTGAACATTTAAAAGAGACGAGATATCTAGAACTGCATTCATCTATTGTTATTGATGTCTGCAACAATCAATAAATAACAATGTCAAAATCTAACTTCTAAGTTTATCTAGCCTACCTTTTCACTGCTGGTTCTCTGCTTTCCTTTGTAGTCAGCCACAACATAAAGTCTCCTCCCATATCCCAGGTTAATTGCTATCTTCTAACAATGTTGGCCGTGTTAAAATTATATTTAAATCTATGTTCTTTCTCTTTTAGTTAAGTCTTGAGCGTTGCTATGTCAGTTTATATAGCAATACGTGTAGATCCATATTGCCTTGCTCTATTTTAGCAAGCAGGTACTGAAACATGTTATATTCTTTGCACCTTTTGGAAGTAAGAAACAGGCGGTATATGACTTTTTACTTGCGAAAACATTTATGTGTTACTTAATATAACGGGGACATTTTTGGCTTCCATTAAAGTGGATCTGATATAAAAAAGTATGTTAACACACATCGTTTACTTGTTTTATTGAGATTTGACTTTTGAAACGTACTTTGAATGGGTGTAACCAGGAGTTTAGAGTCAAGGCCCTGGCCTGAATTCTTGATCAATACTGAGAAGCTTGACCCTTGACCTTCCATTTAAAAGAGACTGGAGATATCTAGAACTTGCATTCATCTATAGATTTATTGATGGTCTGCAACAATCAATAAATAACAATGTCAAAATCTAACTTCTAAGTTTATCTAGCCTACCTTTTCACTGCTGGTTCTCTGCTTTCCTTTGTAGTCAGCCACAACGTAAAGTCTCCTCCCATATCCCAGGTTAATTACTATCTTCTAACAATGTTGGCCGTGTTAATAATTATATTTAAATCTATGTTCTTTCTCTTTTAGTTAAGTCTTGAGCATAGCTATGTCAGTTTATATAGCAATACGTGTAGATCCATATTGCCTTGCTCTATTTTCGCAAGCAGGTACTGAAACATGTTATATTCTTTGCATCTTTTGGAAGTAAGAACAGGCGTATATGACTTTTTACTTGCGAAAACATTTATGTGTTACTTACTTGTTTTATTGAGAATTTGACTTTTGAAACGTACTTTTGAATGGGTGTAACCAGGAGTTTAGAATCAAGGCCCTGGCCTGAATTCTTGATCAATACTGAGAAGCTTGACCCTTGACCTGCGGTTGAATATTTAAAAGAGACTGGAGATATCTAGAACAGCATTCATCTATTGTTATTGATGTCTGCAACAATCAATAAATAACAATGTCAAAATCTAACTTCTAAGTTTATCTAGCCTACCTTTTCACTGCTGGTTCTCTGCTTTCCTTTGTAGTCAGCCACAACGTAAAGTCTCCTCCCATATCCCAGGTTAATTGCTATCTTCTAACAATGTTGGCCGTGTTAAAATTATATTTAAATCTATGTTCCTTCTCTTTTAGTTAAGTCTTGAGCATAGCTATGTCAGTTTATATAGCAATACGTGTAGATCCATATTGCCTTGCTCTATTTTCGCAAGCAGGTACTGAAACATGTTATATTCTTTGCATCTTTTGGAAGTAAGAAACAGGCGGTATATGACTTTTTACTTGCGAAAACATTTATGTGTTACTTAATATAACGGGGACATTTTGGGCTTCCGTTAAAGTGGATCTGATATAAAAAAGTAATGTTAACACACATCGTTTACTTGTTTTATTGAGAATTTGACTTTTGAAAAGTACTTTGGAATGGGTTGTAACCAGGGGGTTTAGAATCAAGGCCCTGGCCTAAATTCTTGATCAATACTGAGAAGCTTGACCCTTGACCTGCGGTTGAACATTTAAAAGAGGACTGGGAGATATCTAGAACTGCATTCATCTATTGTTATTGATGTCTGCAACAATCAATAAATAACAATGTCAAAATCTAACTTCTAAGTTTTATCTAGCCTACCTTTTCACTGCTGGTTCTCTGCTTTCCTTTGTAGTCAGCCACAACGTAAAGGTCCTCCTCCCATATCCCAGGTTAATTGCTATCTTCTAACAATGTTGGCCGTGTTAAAATTATATTTAAATCTATGTTCTTTCTCTTTTTAGTTAAGTCTTGAGCGTTGCTATGTCAGTTTATATAGCAATACGTGTAGATCCATATTGCCTTGCTCTATTTTAGCAAGCAGGTACTGAAACATGTTTATATTCTTTGCACCTTTTGGAAGTAAGAAACAGGCGGTATATGACTTTTTACTTGCGAAAACATTTATGTGTTACTTAATATAACGGGGACATTTTTGGCTTCCATTAAAGTGGATCTGATATAAAAAAGTATGTTAACACACATCGTTTACTTTGTTTTATTGAGAATTTGACTTTTGAAACGTACTTTGAATGGGTGTAACCAGGAGTTTAGAGTCAAGGCCCTGGCCTGAATTCTTGATCAATACTGGGAAAGCTTGACCCTTGACCTTCCATTTAAAAGAGACTGGAGATATCTAGAACTGCATTCATCTATTGTTATTGATGACTGCAACAATCAATAAATAACAATGTCAAAATCTAACTTCTAAGTTTATCTAGCCTACCTTTTCACTGCTGGTTCTCTGCTTTCCTTTGTAGTCAGCCACAACGTAAAGTCTCCTCCCATATCCCAGGTTAATTACTATCTTCTAACAATGTTGGCCGTGTTAAAATTATTTA